>JASVEL010011397.1:0-165000 GCA_032618575.1 Nicotiana noctiflora | reverse complement strand
CTACTGAAAAATAAGCCAATGATCCTAAAAGATGAAGATGATTTTGAGAGATGCCGTCTGGGCGAGCATATAATTGTTTTTGGGGTAAAAATATGTGAAATGCCGGAATTTCCCAGAACTGGCTCAGATGCAACACATCGCGATCGCGTGTTTTGGCTCGTGATCGCGTAGAGCAGTGGTCTAACACTCCGCGATCGCGTAAGACATTACTGCGATCGCGTGACTTCACGTTTGTGTCTTCTGCGATCGCGTGATCCACTCCTGCGATCGTATAGCTTTAAGTGTTTTCCTTCTACGGTCGCGTGGTTACTTCTGCGATCGCGTAGCATTAGGTGTTTTCCTTCTGCGATCGCGTGGTTACTTCTGCGATCGCGTAGCATTGCTGCCTGGTCTTCTCCGATCGCGTGATGGTGTCCGCGATCGTGTAGAGTACTTTGCCCAGCAATCATTTTTCCCTTAAATTCCAGTCAAAAACACCCAAATTCCATTCAACACACCTCATAGCATCACGTACCTGAAAATCTCACAATAGCCACTATAAATAATCTCATTGCATACATACGATGACACAAAAGCTAAGGAAAAGAGGCTAAAATGAGTGGTAAAATCACCACTCATCAACACCCCCAACTTAAAGCTTTTGCTTGTCCTCAAGCAGATCAAAATCAAAACTTCAATGAGGATTCACCATTTAAAATACAAGTGGCATTGCTATTAGCATATCACATTCTCTCATTTAAACACCATACTTATGGATTTGGTTGATATTAACAATTAGGCTCAAGTATGTATATCTTTTTCAAATAACTCCCTCCAAAAAAAAATCAACTTCAACAATGTGCAAGGGAGTTCCAAAACAATCAAGTGACAAAAATAAGCCTCAATGAGTGACTCAAGGGTACTAGTTCACTATAACAATTTCACCGGTCTTCTCTAATTCATGCGCCCTCACAAGAAAGAAAGTCCCTACAAAGAACAATATATTTACGACACAACACAAAGGACAAAGTTTTCGAAAACACTCGCTCTCACAAAGAAACTTCAAGTGTTACGACACATCATACCATAAGCTTGCCCTTATTTTAATTCATCACTTATTCGAGAATGCTTAGTTGGAGGTCTCATAAGGACTTTTTAAGCTTGTAATGCAGGTTTATGGAAGGTTGGATAATCATTTGGGTACATGTGACTTCATCCTCCTTGAACACTACTCACAAGTTTTATTCTTTTGTATTTTGACTCTCTTTAACTCACATAGCCTCGTTGGTATCTAGTTCAAGGCTCTCCAATGTAGAACCACCTTACATACCTCTCCCAAATTTTATTCAAGGCTCCACAATGTACATATTTACACATATATGTAAACACTTTTTTTTTTGAAGCTTGAATACTTTAATACAAATACTTTGAGGCATGTGGATACTCAATGCACAACCTTACCAATATCCATTTTGACACCACCCCCAACTTAGGCTTTTAGCCTCATTCTCAGTGTTCAAAGAGGGACGGGTTCAAGAGAGGGAATTATTATACAAAGAGGGAAAGGTTTGTAATGAGTTGGCCAAAGAAAGGTTTAAAGGCTCAAAATGGGTACTAGTGACATTACTTATGCAACGGTAGGCTTGAAGGCTAAAGAGATTTTAAAATTAAAACAAAGAATGCCTAAGATCATTCCTCCAACCAAATGTACTATCATTAGCATTGAAAAACTAACCGGGCAAGTTCTGGATGATGGAAGTAAACACAAGATTTATTTCAACACTCGCTAACACACATGGCACATGAATTAATGAAGACGGATCAATTCTATCAAACTAGTGAGCTAAAAGTCACTAAAAGAGCCAAAAATGTATCACCAAAATTGTTTTACACCATGCAACTTACTTGTTTTTAACACTTTAATACCGTATTTTTAGAGGGGTATTCTTAATTCATAATTTACATACAAGAGGCTAATTTTATTAGTACCAAATAATCCAAAAGCCTCATCCAACAAAACAAGACTAATTCCCTTAAGAAGGTTGTCAAACTATCTCTCATCGGGAAAAGTCACCCGGTTCACTAAATTGTTCCTTGGGAAAGAACCGTAGCATGAAGAAAACCCAAGGAAATTTTATTTAAGAAAAAGGAAAATAACAACTACTACAAAGGTAACAAAATTTAAAGAAGCTACTAAAAAAAATTTATCATCAAGAAAGATAGTAACTAACACTGATTTAATACTAACAAAATACATATCCACCCAAGTTCAAGGCTACACAACTAGTTCATGCGTCAATGTTTAATAAAGTATTTCAATGTTCAAGGACCACCACACCCCCAACATAGAATATTGCAATGTCCCCAGTGCAATAATGCAATTCAAGAAAAAATAAAGGAGGTTCTCCCTGAATGGTGTCACTCTCCACTGGATGAACTGGGAGGCTCAAGCTCAAAGTCATCATCCTCTGTCTCATTAGGTCCACAGAATTTGCGCAACGTGCTCATGATCTTATTGAGGAACTTGCTTTTCTTCCTCTCATGCTCTCTATGCTTTTGTTGCCTTCTTTCAATTTTTCCCAGCTTTGCTTTGATGCTCTGTTGCTCCTTTGCGAGGTTAGACAATGTGGGGAGCCTTTATGAGCCAGCTGGGCCTGCAGAGGTGCTATCTCCAGATGGTCCAGACGGAAGGCCAGCTACAAGCTGTCGTACCTGAGTGTCCATACCATAAACCTATCGAGAGATGTACTTGAGAGTACGAGATCCCTCCTCGAGTGGAATGATGGATGTGGAAGTACTGGAGGTATCTTTATTAATCTATGTTTCTGTGAACCGGCCAAAACTGGGAGATGCTACATCAATTCGTCTCTTCTTTGGTGGCGCTCCTGCTCTTGACCTTAGTAGGGGATGGATAAGCTTCTCCGGTTGCTTCTCATTTTCAGTAGGTTTGGGTTGTACCCCAGCCTCATAGCATAGGTGGGTGATCAATGATGGAAAGAACAAGCTCTTGGTCCGCTCTGCCACCACCTCAGTTATTTCATCAACAATGAGTTTCCCTACATTTACCTTGCATCCCCTCCAGAAGTGCACAAATCACCCTTGCCTTCTCAGGTGTCACCTCTGTTTCATTCTTTGAAGGCATGATGCGAGCACAGATTATGGACAGCCAAGTGTTGGCCTCCACAGTGAATTCCGAGGACTCGATCCTGGTGTGATTCTTGATCCATTTAGGCACCTGACCACCATGCAAATGAGTGATGAACCATTGGCTACCCAACTCTTTGGCTCTCTCCTGGTACACCTGATTATCAATATTAGCAAGGTTGTAATGCGCATTGATCCTCTCTGGACTGAAACGGACTTTGCAACCTCTGACAATGGCCACCAACTCATTGTTGAAGTATGTCTCTACAGCATTTGCATAGAATTCTCGGACAACTTCATAGTTGGCTGGCCTGGGCTCTTCGGCGAAGCATATCCAGCCACTAGCAAGCAGCCTGCCATGGAATTCAGGCCATCTATCTTCCAGGTCGACCAATAGTATGCCTCTTTCCCTTATCATACTTTTAGAAAGCTGTTTGTCATAGCGTTCATAGCACCTGCATGAGGAAAATGTGGTAGCATCATAATTCTCCTCAGTTGCCACTTGTTCGGCATATTGTTGCACATTTTCATTAGTCGCCGAATCCATTTTTTAGCTCAAAATACCTACACACAAAGTTTTAATGTCAAACAAACATATAGTGACTTTCAGCATTGTATTTAGAGGTAATTATGCCAAAGAAATAGGTTAGAAAGCTTTCGGGGCATAATATGCGAAGCTACTGGTTAGTGCACTGGGCAGTTGTGAATCGCGATCGCAGAGAGGAAAGCCAGTTCAAGTCACGCGATGCAGAAAAGTACACGCGATCACAGAGAGTAAAGTGCTGGGAACCCATCGCGATCGCGGAGGCATTCACGCGATCGTGATGAGTAACTTTTTGAACGGCCAGAATTTGACTTAAGCGATCGCGGAATTGGACATCGCGATCGCGTTAGTCTTCTTCCTCGCCCAGAACCAGTGTCTTTGGGGCATTTCGTTGAACAACTGATGTGCTTGATTTTTAAGAGTTATTTTACACCAACAAAGCATGCTTGTTTTCCCCAAAATATTGCATAGAAAAACTCCCTTTCTCTCAACCAATCACTCACATCAAGCAAGCATGACAAGAGATTAAACAATGGCTTTTCATACTACAACCAATTTTAAACCCCAATTTTTTAAAAATAGGGCAGCCCACACCCTAATTTACCATTAAAATACAATTAAACAAGATTTATGGGTGGGGGAGTAACATACCTGAGAGAGCAATGCAAGATTTATGCGATTGAAGTCAAATAAATTTGATGTCTTGGTGAGTTTTACGGAGGAAAAATGGGAGCAGGGGTCTGTTCTTTTGTTTTAATGAGATTGGGTAAAAGTTTTGCAATTCCAGTGTATTTTAAGTCTGAAGCCGCCGCAATGCTACGCGATCGCGTGGCTATTACTGCGATCGCAGTTCACAAAATTTCCAATTCATGTGATCGCGTTCGTGTTTCCACGATCGCGATGTGTTGGCCAAAAGCTTACCTTACGCGATCGCGTGAGGTTTATCGTGATCGCGATTCATTGATTTTTCTGGCAGATTTCTTCAGCTACTGGTTTGTGGCAGCCCGGATACCCCGATCTGCTCAAATCAACTCCAAAAAATCTCAAACTTGGCAGATTTATCAAAAATAATATCCTTAGCAATTCTAAAAAAGAAAATTTTCAAAATGATGAAAAATTTTGAAAAACCGATGGGTTGCCTCCCACCAAGCACCGCATTTAACGTCATGGCACGACGCAAACAACATTACCACTTTTCTCGCCACTTGGATGATATAAATTAGGCACCTAGCTTGGAATCAAGCTTGTGACCACGAGTGACGGGGGGTGGTAATTTGATGCTTGAGCCAATGCTTAAAATCTTCATTTTGCACTTCTTGGCTTTCAAGTAAGGAATTTCATTTTGATTTCTTGTGTCTTCAAATTGTAAAATGTAAGGCATGAATTTTTCTTCCTCGCAGTCCTCCATTGACTCGTGTAGTTCAACTCCCGTATCACCACACAATTCCAACGTTGAAAGATGCCAGGAATGTGATTTCAAACCTTCACTTTGCAATTGCACTTTGACCTTGACATCCTTATTTTCCCCCGAACTAGAGTCAATCTCAACCACATTCACATTTACACCGATTGACTCTAATTCAATATTTTTGTCAGCATCGTTAACAATATTTTGGTCAAATAGCTGAAATTCCTCTTTCTGCTCCACAAGCTGGCTAGTATCCGCACAAATTTGTTGTAGGGCATCAAACACCTCAACCTTTTTATTCATTTGAGCATACAAGTCATGGATATCTGAGACAAATTGGTTTATCTCTTGCTGGAGCTCAGTTTCCGCTTCTATTAGTTGCTCAATCATATTTGAAAGACCATCACGTAAAAAATAATGAAATTTTATCAATTGAGCTTGTTCCTCTAGCCAATATAGGCTCACTATTTCTGCTTCTTCCAAATTATCTTCTGATGAGAACTCGCTCTCTTTAGTCACCTCTTCCGCTTCGGCTTTCATTATCATGATTGTTGCACTAATTCTTTGTATAGCCTGTCGAATTTCATCTTGTTGCTGAACTGTTTGCCTTATCATATCCATAATAAGAGCTTTACTTTCCATATCATCTACTTCCTTGGCCCTATAATTTTCATCAAAACAAGTAGATTCATCATAGTAGGGGCTTGGGGAAGGGAAAGACAAATAAGCACAATAATCCCAATGACCATTTTGGCTACCACACTTATCACAAATACACCACTCATGGGTTTGAAATTGTGTGCACAATCCATCCCCGGTGGAATTTAAACAATTTGGCCACGAATGTGGTCCTCCACAATAAGGATAAGGATCACCAAAGTATGAACAACTACCATCTGACCAATTGTTGTTATATGATGCCATTTTTCAAAATTAAGAAAATAAGCAAGAAAAATTAATTACACAAATATTCACAAGTTTGGATCAAAGCATTTTCGCTTACTTTTCAAACAACCTAAATTACGCCAAATTGTTCCCCGGCAACGGCGCCATTTTTGGTGGCGTCCAAATCGAATGCTAAAAAGCAATAGATACGGTCGCAGCAATATATTTACCCAACTAAGAGTCGGGGTCGAATCCCACAGAGAACAACATGTAGGCGATTAGGTATATAAGAAAATTATTGCTAATTATGCAACGCCAAACACTAAGAATGATGATTGAAAAAGTATTTAAACTTAAATGCGAAAATATAAACTAAACTAGAAAATAAGTATAATGATCAATGGCTACACGTATGATTTGCTTCGGGAATTACACTGAAGTGGTTATGAAATTGCTAGTAATCATGCTTCTTTTCATACTCATAATTGATTTATTGAACTATTCAGATTGTTGATTATAAGGTTAATAATATTCATAAGAATCTTTCGAGTTGAATTTATCTAAGTTAAATCGATACCTATATGTCTATGGTATTAGTATTAACAAGAATGCATTTACCACTCTTATGATTCAACCAAACAAGGCAACTAAGTATATGTCTATCTTAATTGCAAATTCTCCAACCGATGCCCGGGATTCAAATCTTGTTCTATTTGATTTTATATGCAACCAAGAATATCCTCTGTCAAGTTTAATTCAAGATTCGTAAATAATATTTCACTGCTGGGCTAGCAGTAAAATAATTAAGATCAAAATCAAATAAACAACCCACAACAATAATTTCAATATATTCAATCTAAGATTCAAATAACAAGATCATCTAACAAATACATAAGCACAACAAGTTATTTAATCCACACTTTAAACATGAATATTCTCATAAACAAGATTCAAGTGTGGGAAATAAATACTACACACTTAAATATTCAATACAAAGCAAGGAAATGAAGAAATAAACATAAATGGGTAAGGAATTCTTAACCAAAAGCTTTAATCTTCAAGAACCAAGTGTGTGTGCAAAACCCTAGCTTCCAAAAATGTTCTCTCTACTGAAAAATAAGCCAAAGATCCTAAAAGATGAAGATGATTCTGAGAGATGCCGTCTGGGCGAGCATATAATTGAATTTGGGGTAAAAATATGTGAAATGCCGGAATTGCCCAGAATTGGCCCAGATGCAACACATCGCGATCGCGTGTTTTGGCTCGCGATCACGTAGAGTAGTGGTCTAACACTCCACGATCGCGTGAGACATTACTACGATAGCGTGACTTCACGTTTATGTCTTCTGCGATCGCGTGATCCACTCCTGCGATCGCATAGCTTTAAGTGTTTTCCTTCTGCGGTCACGTGGTTACTTCTGCGATTGCGTAGCATTAGGTGTTTTCTTTCTGCGATCGCGTGGTTACTTCTACTATCGCGTAGCATTGCTGCCTGGTCTTCTGCGATCGCTTGATGGTGTCCGCGATATCGTAGAGTACTTTGCCCAGCAGTCATTTTTCCCTTAAATTCTAGTCAAAAACACCCAAATTCCATTCAACACACCTCATAGCATCACGTACCTGAAAATCTCACAATAGCCACTATAAATAATCTCATTGCATACATACGACGACACAAAAGCTAAAGAAAAGAGGCTAAAATGAGTGGTAAAATCATCACTCATCACTTGGGGTTGCCGATAGAGAGCCCAAGCGCAATTATGGTTGAGGAGCCCAAACGTGCGACGGGGTTGAGCCATGACATTACAAGAGTTGAGTTTCAACCACCACTTGTCATGATGTACGTCATCGTGGACTTAGGCCAACCGCATGATCGAGGTGCACGAGAGGCCAGTATTCACCCCACGACACCTCCACGACCATGAGAATGGCGCGGTGTGTAGGGGCAATGCAATGCGTGATGCCCAGGTAGACGTACCCTTGGCCTGATGGCTTCGGGCGTAACTTGCATTCAAAGACTCTATGGTTCACGGGATTCTGCAATTCACACCAAGTATCGCATTTCATTACGTTCTTCATTGATGTGAGAGTCGAGATATACGTTGCCGAGAGTCATTTGTGTTTCAAAAGAAGCACAAGTCCCCCCGCGTGTGCTGGGAACGGGGCGCGAGGGGCAGTCTTTGAACTTAGTATTCCTTGATGCTTTCTGCACTGGGGGTTCGTTAATCACCCAATAGGCATGGAAGTCCATGTGCTGGGGATAGAAGTGAGCCTTCGGATGGAGGCTGAAGCACCTCGACCGCGCTGCTCCCCAGTGTTTAAATCGGTTCGCGGGTTATTATGCTTTGCAGGTTTCAACAATGATACTTCTGCAGGTTCACCAACGGAAACCGTGTTACAACTTTTCCTTCCTCTAAATGATAAGTTTCAATGGACTTCTCACGACGTCACGGGCAGCAAACCACCCATGTCGCCGCGATCCGAAGATTTCACCGAATCATTCAATCGGTAGGAGCGACGGGCAGTGTGTACAAAGGGCATGGACGTAGTCAATGCGAGCTGATGACTCGCGCTTACTAGGAATTACTCGTTGAAGACCAACAATTGCAATGATATATCCCCATCACGATGAAATTGAAAAGATTACCCGGGCCTGTGGGCCAAGTCTATAAACTCATTTAATACATCAGTGTAGCGCGCGTGCGGCCCGGAACATCTAAGGGCATCATAGACCTATTATTGCCTCAAACTTCCGCGGCCCAAAAAGCCGTAGTCCCTCTGAGAAGCTGTCCTCAAAGTGATACCTCCGTATAGATAGTTAGCAGGCTGAGGTCTTGTTCATTAATAGAATTAACCAAACAAATTGCCCCACCAACTAAGAATGTCCATGCACCGCAACCCATAGAATCAAGAAAGAGCTCTCAGTCTGTCAATCCTTACTATGTCTGGACCTGGTATGTTTCCCCATGTTGAGTCAAATTAAGCTGCAGGCTCCACTCCTGGTGTTGGCCTTCCATCAATTCCTTTAAGTTTCAGCCGTGCGACCATAATCCCCCCGAAACCCAAAAACTTTGATTTCTCATAAGGTGCCGGTGGAGTCCAAAAAACAACATCTGCCGAATCCCTGGTCGGCATCGTTTATGTTTAGACTAGGACGGTATCTCATCGTCTTCGAGCCCCCAACTTTCATTCTTGATTAATAAAAACATCCTTGGAAAATGCTGTCGCAGTTGTTCGTCTTTCATAAATCCAAGAATTTCACCTCTGACTATGAAATACTATGCCCCGACTGTCCCTGTTAATCATTACTCCGATCCCGAAGGCCAACATAATAGGACTGTAATACTATAATGTTATCCCATGCTAATGTATACAGAGCGTAGGCTTGCTTTGAGCACTATAATTTCTTCAAAGTAACAGCGCCAGAGGCATGTCCCGTCCAATTAATGCCAGGATTGCATCGCCGGTAGAAGGGACGAGACGATTGGTGCACACCTAAGGCGGACCGGACGGCCCATACCAAAGTCCAACTACGAGCTTTTTAACTGCAACAACTTAAATATATGCTATTGGAGTTGGAATTACCGCGGATGATGGCACCAGACTTACCCTCGAGCGGATCCTCATTAAGGGATTTAGATTGTAATTATTCCAATTACCAAACTCATAGAACGCTGTGTTATTGTTTATTGTTAATACCTCCCCGTGTTAGGATTGGGTAATTTGCACGTCTGCTGCCTTCCTTGGACGTGGTAGCTGTTTCTCAGGATCCCTCTCTCAAATTGAACCCAATTTCTCCATCGCCCGTCACCACCATGGTAGGCCACTATCCTACCATTGAAAGTTGATAGGGCAGAAATTTGAACGATGCATCGCCGGAACGATGACTGTCAGATCCGTCGAGTTATCATGAATCATCATAGCAAATGCATCCCTTCCAGAAGTCGGGGTTTGTTGCATGTATTATCTCTAGAATACAACGGTTATCCAAGTAGTAGATACCATCAAACAAACTATAATTGATTTAATGCGCCATTCGCAGTTTCACAGTTTGAATTTGTTCATACTTACACATGCATGGCTTAATCTTTTAGACAAGCACATGACTACTCGTAGGATCAACCAGGTAGCATTCCACATTGACACCGGCATCGCATGAGCATGGTTGACCAACAGGGCACGGCCAAGTCCAAGAGGAGCACAACCGTTATTTGTAAGAAGAATTCTTTGGGCAGACAGGAGCCAATGAAGACCTCGTGCCCATTGCGTTACCGAATTCGAGAGTCCAAACATACTAGTCATGGACCAAGCCATCGCAAGGCGAAGCAAGGACAACTTGGGACACAACTGTAGCTTTTGGTTCACCCCGCACGTCGAACGTGAGGGGCGAAAGGTAACCGCTTGTGCTTCATAATGCCTTGGCATTAGGTATGCAACACAAAAAATTGACGCCGAACAAGCCTAATTTGCACTAGTGCTATGACTGAGATGGCATGCGGGCTAAGACCTCGATGCTCAAGCCGGGACCAACATAGCCACACAAGCCGAACACCACTCATGTGCCGCACATACACTTGTCTCACCGATACAAGCCAACAGTAGCCCCAACATGCGACGGGCAACCATATGTTGTTGCCGATGCCAACGTTGCAAAGCCAAGACAAGCCCCGTAAAACATGAATAGGGGGTTGAAGCAATGCTAGACACAACCCACAATAACCAATGACAATCGGCAATTTACTGAGCTTCGCCCCATGCGCACAGCACCTTTCGCGCTACTTGCATGATGCATTACCGTTCCATTGCAAAACGCCATCAGCTATCATGAGTGATGTCGCCTCCCAATGTTGCGCACAACAACCGATGGCAATCGACATCTACTGAGCTTCGCCCCATGTGCACGGCGCCATGTGGCGCAACTTGCATGTTGCTCTGCCGTTTATTGTCTAAAGACATCAGCTACCACAAGCGATGCCAAAGACAACCCGTAACAACCGATGACAATCGACAATTTACTGAGCTTCGCCCAATGCGCATGGCACCTTTCGGCGCTACTTGCATGATGCGTTGCCCTTCCATTGCAAAAAGTCATTAGCCATCACGAGCGATTTCGCCTCCTAATGTTGCCCGAAACACCTGATGGCAATCGACATCTACTGAGCATCGCTCCATGCGCACGACCCTTTGTGGCGCTACACGCACGATGCTCTGTTGTTTGTTTCCTAAAGCCATCAGCTGCGATGAGTGATGCTAGACACAACCCGCAACAAACAATGGAAATCGGCAATTTACTAAGCTTTGCCCCATGCGCACGACACCTCTCAGCACTACTTGCACGATGCATTGCCATTCCATTGCAAAAGCCATCACCCATCGAGAGCGATGTTCGCCTTCCAATGTTGCCCGCAACAATCGATGGAAATTGACATCTACTAAGCTTCACCCTATGCAGACAACGCCTTGTGGCGATACTTGCATGATGCTCCGCCGTTCATTGTCTAAAGCCATCAGCTACAACAAGTGATGCCAGACACAACTTGCAACAAATGATGGCAATCCACAATTTACTGAGCTTTGCCCCATGCGCACGACACCTTTCGGCACTACTTGCACGATGCGTTACCGTTCCATTGGAAAAAGCCATCAGCCATCATGAGCAATGTCGCCTCCCGATATTGACTGAAATACCCGATGGCAATCGACATCTACTAAGCAACGCCGCATGCGTACGGTGCCTTGCGGTGCTACTTGCACGACGCTCTGCCATTCATTGTCTAAACCCATCAGCTTCCACGAGCGACGCCAGACACAACCCGCAGCAATCGATGGATATCGGCAATTTACAGAGCTTTACCCCCATGCGCATGGCACCTTTCGGCGCTACTTGCACGATGCATTACCATTCCATTGCAAAAAGCCATCAGTTTTCATGAGCGATGTCGCCTCCCGATGTTAGACACATCTAGCAACAACCGATGGCAATTGGCAATTTATTGAGCTTTTCCCCATGCTCATGGCACCTTTCGGCGCTACTTGCATGATGCGTTGTCATTTTATTGCAAAAAGCCATCAGCTGTCATAATCGATGTCGCCTCCCGATGTTGCCCGTAACAACCGATGGAAATAGACATCTACATAGCTTTGCCCGATGTGCATGGTGACTTGCGGCGCTGCTTACACGACACTCCGCCTTTCACTGTCTAAATCCATCATCTTCCACGAGCGATACTAGACAGAACCAGCAACAACCGATAGCAATCGGCAATTTACTGAGCTTTGCCCCATGCGCACGGCACTTTTCGGCGCTACTTGCACGATGCATTGCCGTTCCATTACAAAAATCCATCAGCCATCATGAGCAATGTCTAGGCAATCAATATCTTCTGAGATTCTCCCCATGCACACAATGCCTTGTGACACTACTTGCACGATGCTCTACCGTTCGTTGTCAAAAGCCATCAATTGTCATGGCCGGTGGGGAGGGGTATGGGGTTTACAAACATAACCCACAACAACTAATGGCAATGGGCAACTTACTGAGCTTCGCACCATGCGCATGGCACCTTGCAGTGCTACTTGCAACATGTTTTGTCGTTCCATTGCCAAAAGCCATCAACTGCCATGAGTGATGTGATGCCAGACACAACTCGCAACAACCATTGGCAATCGACAATCTACTGAGCTTTGCCCCATGTGCACGACACCTTTCGACGCTACTTGCACGATGAGTTGCCGTTCCATTGCAAAAATCCATCAGCCGTTACGAGCAATGTTGCCTCTCGATGTCATGCCAGACACAACACGAAACAACCTATGGAAATCGTAAACTTAGTAAGCTTAGAAAAATATGAATGGCCCCTTGTGGTGCTACTTGCACATTGTTTCTCTGTTTAATTGCTAAAAGCCATTTCCCGCCAGGAGCGTTGTCGCCTCCCGATTTTGCCCGCAACATCCATTGGCAATCGACACTACTAAGCTTCGCCCCATGCGCATGGCACCTTAAGGTGCTACTTGCATGATTCTCCACCTTTTGTTGCCAAAAGCCAATGTTTCCCATAAGTGGTGTCACCCCCAGACATGCTACGAGCTCACCCGATTATTTGCCGGCGTGGTTTATGAACTTCAGGGACGTAGGACGGACAAGCCATGCATGCCCCTATGCCCACGCCCCATGGCAGCGTCCCCCATGCATGCCCGCAGTGCCTGGTAGCAAGCACCTGAGGTTCCTTTCAACACCTCTACCCCCCTTATATATGCTTAAAAAACACACAAGTTTCAGGAGTAGACATGCCTTATCTAGAGAATCATAATGGAGTTGTACAACACCAAATAACACAAACCAAGGTACAACATAGTTAATATATTCAGAAATGACTTTTAAACATTGTAAATGATATTTTTTTTACAAAAACAAACTATTTTTTTTATTATAAAACGAAAAATACATGGAAAAATAGTATAAAATAGGAAAATTATTATAAAAATAGGAAAAACTATAAAAATAAATTCGAATACATCTAGTAATAATATTGCACATAAAAGAGTAATTATTTTTATATAAAACTAACATAAAAACTATTTCAAATTACAAAAAATCATAAAGATTAATAAAAACTAGATAAAAAATAGGTAAAATACATAATATTTTTATAAAACCATATGGACGACCAACAACCATTAATCATGAGTAAATTCCATCGTCGCAACCGCCATCCATGATTCTGACTTAAAACCACCAGCGCCAACCACCAAGTGATTCACGTCCAAGCAACGGTCGTAGTCAATATAATCAGGTCAATTAAGTCCTGAGTCGATCCCACAGGAAATTAACCTATCAACTGCAACTTCTAAAACCCAATAACACTTCCGAAGTAGCTTCCCAAACTTTGAGTATATTTTTGTGGATGTTTTCTAATAACTAACTTTTGCAAGAATTAAAGATTTGAATGAAAGAATTGAATGTTGGGTAAAGAATAAAGAGAAAGACTAAGGTATTGATTTCCCCTATTGATGGAATCTCTTCTATTTATGCATATACAAATTGTCAATATTATTCTATCAATCATGAACACTATTTCTACCGTAATTCTCTCCCGAGCAACTACAATAATTTACTATTGCACTCTCCCGAGCTACCCTTGCTAGCTTTAATTTGAACAGTTCACTTTATATTGCACCCAAGGTTTCGTTATTCCTAATCCCACCTTTACGCCTAAAATTATAGATTCCTCCAATAATCTTGGTGTGGTGTTGTTCAACAATATACCTAAATATGCACTCTTTTCCAAGTTATGCACACTAAATAGGCACAACTAATTGAGAGCTCTATCAATTAAGTACAACAAGAACAAAGTTGTAAAATTGAAATCTAGCTAATAATTTGTAATCACATAACCCAGAAGTTCATCACTCAATAGGTTCCATCAAAACATTAGATAGAGAATTAGCTACTCATAATCAAAGAAACAAGATAGATAATTGAATTCATAATCAAAGATTCAATGTAAAAGAAAGAAAAAAGTTGAGAGAGTACTCCCTTACTAGTTTTCTGGCAAAAGTAGTGAATAATACAATACTTGCCTCTCTTGGGCGAATCCTATAATTATATAGAGGGTTTAGGTTACAAAAATTACATATTGACTGGTTTATCCTTCAAAGATTCGGCATCGCCCGTGGTCTATCGGCTGTCGCGGATGGACCGCGGAAAATTAAGTCCTCTGAATCTGTTGAGGTTCCGCGAGCCCCTTCAACCGCGGTGCGTCCGCGATCGCGGTTGGACCGCGGATGAACAGTTTCGCAGATTCTTCTTCCTATTAATCAATGCAAACTTCACTCTTGCTCTATACTTGGCCTTTTTACCATCTTATGACTTCAAAATTGCTCTTTTAGTCTTGTACCTATAACACATCAAAAATACTAATAAAAGCATTTTATTATCATAAACAATATCAAATCAAGAATAAAGCGTGATTATTTAGGGCATAATTATAGTCAAATTCACCTATTATCAATTCCCCACTCTTAAAACTTTGCTCGTCCTCGAGCAACCTTAATCACACTTTAGTCTAATTTTATTAATGTCTCCCCCAAAATATGTCACAAAAGCTATCTTTCATGATTAACCTAAGACATGCATAATCCTTACCTAACTGTAAAGTCAAATGGCAGCACATTATTGCCTACTCTACTTACTATCATAGACTTGCAAATTTACCTTTTCCTTCTTGAGTTACATGCCCTCACACAATTTATTGAGAGAAGTTCACACACATAAAGAATTTAGAACATGGAACTTATAGAGATAGGAAAAATTCACTCATTCTCAACAAAGAACACTCATATGCATACAGACACACCATAGGCTTGTCCCTAGTGTAATACTTCACTAATCGAGTTATTTAATGAAATATCAAGAAGGATTTAAGGGTTGTAATGTTGTCGAAGGGTCGGGTAGGATACTTTTGGTTATAGTGGCTAACCTCCCTAAGCACTTTCTTTCTTTTTCACAACTTCCCTTTTCGATTTTTCCCTTATGTCTCCGCTAAACCTTCCTTCACCTTTATTTACTTTTAATCCCCCAAATTTCTATGGTTGGTGTAACTGGCCTTTCTATTTTACATATATACATTGATTATTTTTCAAAGCTCGTAGCATTTACAGTATTTTGCCAGTTCACCATATTTTTTATCATTTATTCTTGGTTTTCCGTTTTTGAACTTCCCTTCACCCCGCACTTAGACTTTTGTATATTCATTACAACACACGTGCTTCTATGAGTTAAAGTAGAATAATATATGATTTTGACTTTTCACGAACATTCAAGGGTTATCAATGAATAGGCTTTAAGCTCAAAGGGGTTAACTAGGATATTATGCACAGGTGAATTCATGTCTTATTGATTTATAGGGTTACACAAAAAAATGCCTCTATTATCTCTACAACCAAACAACTTCTATTTTGCTTCGCAAATACACAGGGCAAGTTCTAGGTATCTTGTACAACATATAATGTAAGTAAAAACTCACACACACTAAGCATGCAACTCATTTGGAATCAGGTTCATCTACAGAGTCCTATCAATGTTCAAGCAAGCTGTATTGTGCAATTTAAGGCATATCCTAGAATCTACAGTCAAGCTTAGATAATACATTATCAGGTTCATTTTAGCTTTTCTAATGTGCATACTTGGGGTTACATGTTAACCTTTACCCTCTAATCCTCCAAAGAAAAATCTACCTAAGCAGGTTCAATAAAATCCCTTGGAAAAGAACCGTGGTCAAAACAAAAACCAAGGGAGATGTGATACACTACCTAGAAAAAAGAAAATAAAAGAAATAAAAATTCCTACATAGACTACTTCCCTCAAAAGTAATTGTCCAAATAGTCCGTCATCGGGAAGACTCCTCTACTCATATTTTTTGATATTTTTCAAATTTTTGATTTTTTTGTGTTTTTATTCCGACTTAGACCCTTAGGAAACTCGTCGCCAAGTGTCCATCATCGGGCCAAGCCACCTAATATGTTTTCAAACTACAACTACTATGTACAACAAATACAAGATAAGTTTCCCACCCCACACTTAAAATCATGGCATGTCCTCATGGCATAATAATACAAGTATAGCTCAGAAGGGTAAGAAAACTTACCTGTGACTCACTCAGAGTTTGAGACAGTGGCGGGGTCGACATTACACGCTTTACCCAGTGCTCGAAACCATACTATGAACCTATTTTCAGTACTAGTTTGCCTTAGGGATATTGCATCCATGCGCATGTGTAAACCATCGACTGAGGTGCGTAGATCCGCAACCTCCTGCTCCATAGACCTAAGCATAGGTCTAGTGGACTCGGACCTAGAGATGCCCGCTCCTTGATTAGTTTGCTTAGAAGGGTAGGCGGAGTCCGTGGAACACCGGGACTGGACAACCAACACATGGTCATCCTCATTATCTATATCAATCGGGTTATTGCCTCTACCCACCCGGATGTGAGATCCCTTGTATGTAGATTTTAGAGGAAGCTCACCATCCGTAGGTAGTATCGGAGTCCGGTGGCCGAGGCACAGAGCAATGACAAGAGACAGGAAGTAGAATCCCTTGGATTTGAGGGGTCCCCTCAGCAGCATCTCGTCACCTATCACGCGGGTAATGTCAATGTCCCGCTGGGTGATAAAGCACCATGTCAGCAATGCCCTATTAAAGTTCACATCTGTTGTGTTGCTTGAGGGTAGAAACCGGTTACATATAATCATGAACCAGCACTTAGCAGTATGGGTGAAGCTGTTAGAATGCAGTGTATTTTGTCTTATCTAGACTAGATCACCATTGACACATAAGGCCTCAATCAAGGTGTCCCAAGTGACACCAGGCCTATCAAGGTAAAAGTCCACGTCGCCAAAAAAAGCGGGCAATCTAAGAGCCTGCCTAATAGTTTGTACATGAGCCCAGACATATTTACCTCTGACAAAGATATCTCTGGTCATTCCGTAGGGTGCGTTCGCATATAACTCCCTAACTAGCATTTTGTTGACGAGGGTCGGTTCATCAAACAGGAACTCCATCTCTCAGCGTCGGATCTCCTCATACATATCGGGCTTTTCAGCCCGAATAGCCATCTTATCGATTTCGATCTCCTGTAGCCAAGCTTTAGTAGCCTTGGCATGAAAGTCTGCTTCCGCTTCCTCGCCTACGAATTGATACTCGTCATAGGTCGGTCGCTTAGACGAGCTTGCTGCGTTCTTGGATCTTTTAGGAGCCATAATCCTGCACACAAAAAAAAAGAAACAACTAAAAATTTCCATCACGTTAGTACATCGGTTGGCTACTCAGTCTTCACCATCTGTGGACTACAACAATATTTCCTTTAGTGCTATCATACCATGACTCCAACCATTGACCATTTTTCTAACAACTTCGCCAAGTTACCTAGTGCACCCCACACTTATTTCTTGTGGCATTCCAACATGACCAATTATACATACACCATCACAACCCCAAATTTAGGCAATATCTCCCCCAAAAATACAACACCCAAATACTACAACATATGTTTGACAACTTTGGCCAACCCAATCACCAATTAAATCAAACACCGCATTGGGTCTCCAAAAACAACATAAGTACAACAATTAAACACAATGGAGACCCAACAACTTCAACTACACCACAATCCCATAACCTAATGTACAATATTCATTTTAAAATACCAACTAAAATTATATCAACATGTACTACAAAGTCTAGCAAGGTATTATACAATTTATACAATTAATGTGTGTTAAAATAAAATTATCTAAACTAATTAATTCTACAAAAACTAAGGAGAAAAACTAAAAAAGGAAAGATAGAAGAAGAGAAACTTACTAGTAGATGGTGGGGGTGTGGAGAAGATGAAGAGGAAGAAGAAAAATGGTGGAGGAGTATGGAAGATTTGGAAGAGAAAGAGTAGAGAGAAGTAGGAGTGAATTGAGAGTTATAGAGAGAGAAAGGGTTGGGGGAGGCAGATTTGGGGATTTATGGGGGGGGGGGGAGTTTTAGGGTAATTAAAAGGGGGTGGGGGAGGGGAATTGGACTATTTCTTTTTAGTTTTCCGCATTGTCAGGTCTGACTGCGGTCAGCTGCGGTCGCGGATGGACCGTGAAGAGGAAGGTTTAAAGGGGATGTTTTTCCGTGGTCCGTTTGCGGTTGCGGATGGACCGCGGGCGAACAGACCCTCTGATTCGTTTGCCTAGCAGCAACTTTTTTTTTTATATAGACTAACTATAATGGTTACACTTACAAAAATTTCGTGAGTTGCCTCCCACGTAGCGCCTGATTTAACATCACGTCACGACTCAACTTAGCGCATTTCAAGGCTCGCTAGACCTTTGAGGTTCCTCTAACCAAAGTTCCACCTTCTCATCTATGTCATCCATGCCAACATATAGTTTCAACCACTGTCCATTTACTTTGAATGTGCGTGAGCCATCAATAGTTTGTATTTCCACAGCGCCTGATTGTAATGCCTCAATTACCTGAAAAGGGCCTGACCACCTTTATTTTAGTTTTCCCGGGAACAATCGTAATATTGAATTATATAAAAGTACCTTGTCCCCAGTTTTGATGTTACGTTCTATGATATTCTGCTCATGAAGCCGCTTCATCCTCTCTTTGTATAGTCTTGTGCCCAGCTGAGATTTAGTTGTTTTAGTTCCCGCCATGCTTTGTGCTCTAGTTCCACAAGTAGATGACAAGATTTCCCAAACACCAATTTGTATGGTGACATGCCGATTGGTGTCTTGAATGCTATCCTCTATGCCCATAACGCATCATCAAGCTTCGTGGACCAGTCGGTCCTCGTGGCGTTCATTGTTTTTGTCTATACACTCTTTATCTCCCTGTTGGAGAACTCAACTTGCCCGCTGGTTTGCGGGTGATATGGAGTAGCCACCAGGTGTTTCACATCATATTTGGCCAACAATTTCTCGAATGCCCGGTTGCAAAAGTGAGTGCCCCCATCCCTAATGATTGCCTTGGAGTCCCAAAACAGGTGAAAATGTTATTCTTCAGAAATCCAACGACCACCTTAGCATAATTGGTGGGTAATGCTACCGCTTCCACCCATTTGGATACATAATCTACCATAACAAGTATGAACTTATTGCCGTATGAGCTTTCAAAGGGACCCATAAAGTCTATTCCCCAGGCGTCAAACACTTCCACTTGTTAAATTGTATTCATTGGCATCTCATGATGCCGGGAAACGTTCGTGGTGCATTGACATTCGTTGCAACCTTTTACCCACAAGTGTGCATCTTTAAACACCGTTGGCTAGTAGAAATCGGCCTCACGTATCTTGGAAACTGTTTGAACTCCTCCAAAATGTCCACCATATGCGGAAGCATAACACGCCTACAAAATAGAAGATTATTCGATCTCGGGGATGCATATCTGGATCATGTTATAGAGGCATATCCTAAACAAATAGTGTTCATCCCAATAATAAAGTTGGCTTTCAAGAAAAAATATTTTCCTCGTGACCGATGATAGGTCATGAGGAAAAAAACCACTGGCCAGGTAATTTGCATAATCTGCATACCATGGCGCTTCAAGGAGAGTGGTAGTGAGCAGCTGCTCATCTGGAAAGGTTTCCAGAATTTCTCCAGTCTCTTTGATAATTTCAGCTCCTTCAAGTCGTGACAAATGATCAGTGACTTGATTTTTGGTGCCCTTCCGATCGCGGATTTCAAGGTCGAACTCTTGTGGAAGTAGCACCCAACGAATTAGGAGCATCTTAGAGTCCTTTTTATCAATTAAGTACCTTAATGTTGTATGGTCAGTGTATACTATTACCTTAGATCCTATGAGATAGAACCTAAATTTGTCGAACGCGAACACTACTGCCAACATCTCCTTTTTCATCACTGTGTAGTTCAGCTGTCCCTCACTCAATGTTCTACTAGCATAGTAGATTGGATGCATCAGCTTGTCTTTCCTTTGGCCAAGCACTGCCCCCAGTGCATAATCACTTGCATCGCACATCAACTTAAAAAGCTGCTCCCGGTTGGGGGCAATAATGATAGGTGTTGTGACCAACCTCTTCTTCAGCTCCTCAAATGCAATTCTGCACTCATCAGAAAATAAAAAGGGGTTATCTTTTTCAAGTAACTTACAAAGAAGGTTTGAGATTTTGGAGAAGTCTTTAATGAACCTTCGGTAAAAACCGGCATGTCCAAGAAAGCTTCTAATAGCCTTGACGGATGTTGGTGGAGGAAACTTTGCAATGACATCCACTTTAGCTCGGTCTACCTCAATACCTTTGCTCGAAATGCAGTGCCCCTAAACTATACCTTCTTGTACCATAGAATGGCACTTCTCCCAATTTAGCACCAAGTTTGTCTCCATGCATCGCTTCAGTACTTTTGTCAGATTGACAAGGCATTCATCGAATGAATTCCCTACCACTGAGAAATCATCCATGAAAACCACTATAATATCTTACACTGTGTCGGTGCATATAGCCATCATGCACCTTTGGAATGTGGTAGGTGCATCGCATAATCCGAATGGCATCCTCCTAAAGTCAAAACTTCCATATGGGCATGTGAAGGAGGTCTTCTCTCTATCCTCGGGGTCTATAGAAATTTGATTGTACCCCGAGTACCCATCTAGGAAGCAAAAGTGTGACCTCCCTACCAACCTATCAAGCATCTAATTAATGAAAGGAAGTGGAAAGTGGTCCTTGCGGGTGGCTAGATTTAGCTTCCTATAGTCCATGCATATTCTCCACCCGGTGACGGTTCTTGTTGAGATCAATTCTTTGTTCTCGTTTTTCACCACCGTTTTGCCACCCTTCTTTGGCACACATTGAACTGGGCTAACCCAGATACTATCAGAGATTGGGAAAATAATTCCCACGTCTAGCCACTTTATTGCCTCTTTCTTCACCACTTCCGTCATGTTTGGGTTCAGCCTTCTTTGATGTTCCCTAGAAGGTTTCCACCCCTCTTCCAGGAGAATCTTGTGCATGCAGTACGCTGGGCTAATCCCCTTTATGTCTACCATGGTCCAACCAATGGCAGTTTTGCATTCTTTAAGTACATGTATAAGCTTTTGAGCCTGCACATCTAGCAACCCAGATGAGATTGTATTTCAGTGATTGTTGTGTGTTACAATGAGTTTAACTTCTTCCTTTTATAGCTGACTCTAGAGGGAGGAATAAAACGTAAGATTTAATGAGCAATAAATGACATTAAATAGGTTGTTACACAATCATTTTCAATAAATGCTGATCTTCTAACGTATAGGGTATTTAATGATTGAATTTAGACTCCTTTCCGCCTTCAGATCCATGCTTCAAATGCTTTTTGACTCGTTGCTTCTGGATGTTTTGAATAGATATGGTGCTCGTATCTACTTCCTTTGTCTTCTGAAATAACAAGTAAAGTGGAGTTAGGGCCTAGAAATTCATACCTAAGATGAGATGGTAGTGGTTTAAGCTCCAGCTTTGGTGGCTCTTTAATGGATGGTTTTGCTGTAGGGGTCTCTCTCTTATCTAAATGTAGAGGTTCAAACTCCAACTCTCTATCCCAAAACCCCTTACCATCTAGAGATAGAACGCACTCTGCCAGGCTTTCACCATTTAACTCTTCTAAGTTCATCAGGCATGCCTGAAGTGGATCTTCAACTATCAATTCTACATCATTTGTCTCCACTATCACATCTACCGCATCAATGAGAGAGCAATTCGCAAACTCGCTACGGCGCCTTATGGATTTTTGCACATTGAATATGATCTCCTCATCACTCAACCTCATCTTGAGTTCCCCAGTCTCACAATCAATCAATTCTCTCCCTGTGGCTAGGAATGGTCTTCCTATGATTACAGGAATTTCCTCGTCCACCTTGTAGTCAAGAATAACAAAATCGGCGGGAAACACAAACTTCCCCACATGAATGAGCACATCATTCAATATACCAAATAGACGCTTAACCGTCCTGTCAGCAAGCTGTAATAACAGTGAAGTAGGCCTGGCTTTCCCAATGCCCAGCCTCTTATAAATTACCAAGGGCATAAGATTTTTGCTTTCCCCCAAATCACACAATGCCTTTGCAAAGGCGTAGTTTCCTATAGTGCATGGAATGGTGAAGCTACCTGGGTCAGATAGCTTCTTAGCAATGGGTCTAGAGACCACTGCACTACAAGTCTGTGTAAGAGTCACGGTGGCCAAGTCTTGGAACTCAAATTTCTGCGACATCAAATCTTTCATCATCTTAGCATACCCAGGCATATCTTTCAAAGCTTCAATTAAAGGAATGTTTACCTAGATTTTCTTGAGCATATCGAAGAACCTTTTATGTTTCTCCTCTTTCTGGTGCTTGGCCACCCTTTGGGGGAATAGGGCTGGAGGCCTCTTCTTCCCAATCACTTGGGACTTTTCTTTCTCTATCACTTGCTCCACAACCGGCTACTCTACCGGTTTAGTTGCTTTCTTCATTCCCTACTGCACATCATTATTTTTAACTACTAGCTGGACTTTAACCTCTATCAACCCAGTGGACTCCTCTAGTTCAATGTGTACTGGAGTGAGTGTCTCAGCCTGCAAATTGCTTCTCTCTCTTTCTTGCTCAGCATCAAGATCTCTTCAACTTCTCAAATTAACTGCCATCAGTTTCTTTAGGATTGGATCCTTTGGGTTTGTTTGTGTATCTGCATGTAATGTCTCTTGAGGATGATTGTTAAGTGACATAGCAATCTAGCCCACCTGTACTTCAATATTCTTGATAGCTGTGTCATGTGCATCTATCCTGTCATTGGTTTTGTCATGTTACCCAATTACCTGCTGCATCATAGCTACTGCATTATACTGTAGTTGAGGGGGCATGTACTGCTGTGGAGCCTGCTGACCCCAACTCTGGTTGCCCTGTCGCTGCCCTCCATAATTAGCCACATAATTCATGTCTTCATGTTGGTGATGATGTTCTTGGTCTGCAGCCCATGGATTACCTATGGTTTGGCTAATGCAAGATGTGCATAAACCACCATTGGTAGTGTCTACAATGTGAACTTGCTGCTTGACCCCAGATTCTTCCACCTTCTTCGTCAGGATGCTCATTTGTGTCAGTAGAGTTGCCATGTTCTCATTCATAGTGCTGGAAGGATTCATAGGTACAGAGTGTACCACTGGAGTAATAGTAGCATTTCTAGTAGTCCACTTGAAGTTTTGAGCCATCTTGTCAAGTAAATTTTTGCCATCTCTCCAAGTTTTGCTCAGAACAGCCCCACCTGCAGAAGCATCTACTATATTCTTCATACTGTCTGAAAGCCCTATGTAGAACCTTTGACCCAATATCTGCTCATGAACCCCATGGTGAGGACACATAACAAGCATACCTTTGAATCTGCCCCAACTTTCATGTAATGTCTCCATTGGTTTCTGCTTGAAGCTCACAATCTCATCAATTTGCTGAGCTATCTTGTTAGGTGACACCGAAAGCTGTCTTGTTGCAATAGAGTTTATGGGGAGTGAGTTTAGCCATACATGCGTAGCCCCTATAACTAAGAACGGAAATAGCAATAGTCTGATGGCCTTCGGTGTCACGTTTGGTTGCTTCTGCATCTTGCATATAGTGAGAAAGTTCTTCAGGTGTTGTTGTGGATCTTCAATCTGAGTCCCAGAGAATTATCCCTTGTTTTGAAACAAGTGTTTCCTGTTTTTAGTAAACTGGAAAGACTCAGCTTGAATCGCTGGCACAATAAAGGTAGTTGCCAAATTATCCACTGTTGGTTGTGCCCAGTCAAATAATGCACCTTCATATGCCTCCTGCGCCTCCTGTGCGTTCAACCCAGCCTACTGGTTTGGGTCGTTCACGTCTCCCATGCTGAAATCTAGTTGAATTGGTTGCTGAGTTTGCTGAAGTTGTTTGATTGCCCTGTTACATGCCCGGAAAGTTTGCTCTGGGTCTAAGAGTCCTTCAATTAGTTCTCCAGTCCTTGCAGATTTCCTAGGCATGCACCTGAGTACCCAATTCAACAACCATCAAAAATTTCAATGTAAAGTGTAGAAAGAACCTAACTACACAAGAATCTTATAGTTCTGTCAATGGAAATTGATAATTTCGTTAATTCCCCGGCAATGGCGCCAAAATTGATTCGCGTCCAAGCAATGGTCATAGTCAATATAATTCAGTCAATTAAGTCTAGAGTCAATCCCACAGGGAATTAACCTACCAACTACAACTTCCAAAACCCAATAACACTTCTGAAGTAGCTTTCCAAACTTTGAGTATATTTTTGTGGATGTTTTCTGATAACTAATTTTTGCAAGAATTAAAGACTTAAATGAAAGAATTGAACGTTGGGTAAAGAATAAAGAGAAAAACTAAGGTATTGATTTCCCCTATTGGTGGAATCCCTTCTATTTATGAATATACAAATTGTCAATATTATTCTATCAATCATGAAAACTATTTCTACCGTAATTCTCTCCCGAGAAACTACAATAATTTACTAGTCCACTCTCCCGAGCTACCCTAGCTAGCTTTAATTTGAATAGTTCAATTTAGATTGCACCGAAGGTTTCGTTATTCCTAATCTCACCTTTACGCCTAAAATTATAGATTCCTCCAATAATATAGGTGTGGTGTAGTTCAACAATATACCTAAATATGCACTCTTTTCCAAGTTATGCACACTAAATAGGCACAGCTAATTGAGAGCTCTATCAATTAACTAGAACAAAAGCATAGTTGAACAATTAGAAATCTAGCTCACAATTTGTAATCATATAACCCAGAAGTTCATCACTCAATAAGTACCATCAAAACCTTAGATAGAGAATTAGCTACCCATAATCAAAGAAACAAGATAGCTAATTGAATTCATAATCAAAGATTCAATGTAAAAGAAAGAAAGAAGTTGAGAGAGTTCTCCCTTACTAGTTTTCTTGCAAAAGTAGTGAATAATACCATACTTTCCTCTCTTGGGCGAATCCTATAATTATATAGAGGGTTTAGGTTACGAAAATTACATATTGACAAGTTTATCCTTCAGAAATGCGGCGTCGCCCACGGTCCGTCCGCGGTCGCGGATAGACCACGGAAAATCAAGTCCTCTGAATCTGTTGAGGTTCTGCGAGCCCTTTCAACTGCGGTCCATCCACGGTCATGGTTGGACCGCAGATGAATAGTGCCGTGGATTCTTCTTCCAATTTTTCAATGCAAACTTCACTCTTGCTCCACACTTGGCCTTTTTACCATCTTATGACTCCAAAATTGCTCTTTTAGTCTCCAAATGCTCATGTGTACCTATAACACACCAAAAACACTAATAAAAACATTTTGTAATCATAAACAATGTCAAATCAACAATAAAGCTTGATTATTTAGGGCATAATTATAGTCAAATTCACCTATTATCGCAAAGCGTCCACCAACCATTGTCGGTGGCTACCGCAAACCACCGCTAATTTCCATCACCACCACCAACGACCACTACTATCATTGCGCTTGACATGTTCCTAAGCATTTGTCTAGCACTAAACACTAAGCGGCATGGAGTAGTGTGGAGACAGGTCCTGAAACGTGCCATGGCCATGTCCTGACACGTCCTGACCCGTATCATGCCCACGTCCTGCCATGCTCTGCGATGTGTTGACACGTCCTGCGATGTCCTGACCCGTGCCATGGCCACGCCCTGCCATGTGTTGATGTGTCCTAACTCGTGCCATGGCCACGCCCTGCCATGCCCTGCTATGTCTTGACTCGTGCCATGGCCATGCCCTGCCATGTCTTGCTACATCATGCGACGTCCTAACCCATACCATGGCCATGCCCTGCCATGTCCTGCCATATCCTGCGATGTTCTGTCCCGTGCCATGGCCATGCCCTGCCACGTCCTGACCCGTGCCATGGCCATGCCCTACCATGTCGTGCTATGTCCTGCGACGTCCTGACCCGCACCATGTCCACACCCTGCCATGTCTTGCCATGTCCTGCGACGTCCTGACCCATGCCATGGCCATGCTCTACCATGTCTTGTTACGTCATCACACGTCCTGACCCATGCCATGGCCACGCCCTGCCATGTCCTGCTACGTCCTGACATGTCCTGACACGTGCCATGGCCACGCCCTGCCATGTCCTGCAACGTCCTCCGACGTCCTGACCCATGCCATGGCCATGCCCTGCCATGTCATGCGACGTCCTGACCCATGCCATGGCCACGCCCTGCCATGTCATGCCACGTCCTGTAAGTTCCTTAACGGTGCCATGCTCTGCCATGTTGTGCTACATCGTACGACGTCCTGACCCATTCCATGGCCACTCCCTGCCATGCCTTGCCATGTCCTACTACGTCCTGACCCATGCAATGGCCATGCCCTTCCATGTCTTTGTAAGGCCCCGTGAAATTTTTGTGCATAAAACCTAGTAGATGTGGTGTCATGGTCCGAATGATGTGTTAGGAATGCGTAGAATTCTTCGCGGCGAGCTTGCGAGCCGCGGTTCGGACCCTTGGTAGTGATTTAAGTTTCAAAATGTAGAATAAAATTTCTTCCAGAAAAATGTCAATCTGCGGTGCACTTTTGCGACCGCAGAATCAATATGCGGTCCGCATAGTGACCGCAAATCGTTCCAGAGAGTTGCCCAAAATTGTGTCCAATGTGCGGTCGATATGCGATCGCATGTCAATCTGCGGTGCACTTTTGCGACCGCAGAATCAACATGCGGTCCGCATAGTGACCGCATTCCTTAACAGAAACTTGTAAAATTTGGGGCAATTCTGCGGTCATTATGCGGACCGCATGTTGATTCTGCGGTCGCATAGTGACCGCATATTTGACCCCGGCCCAGATTTTTGTAACATTTTGACCCGATCTCTTCTTTAATATAACACACCTCTTCTTCATTTTTATCATATCATCTCACCAAAAATTAGAGAGAGAAGAGAGGGTTTTTAGAGAGAAAGTTCTTCATCTTCAAAGATTGTTCCAACTACTTAATTCCAAGGGATTCTAGGGCAAGGATTCAACTTCCCCAATATTTTCAAGGTAAAAACCCTAACTATTTTCTTTGATTTTCAGTTTTAATT
Organism: Nicotiana noctiflora; assembly: GCA_032618575.1. Classification (NCBI taxonomy): domain Eukaryota; kingdom Viridiplantae; phylum Streptophyta; class Magnoliopsida; order Solanales; family Solanaceae; genus Nicotiana; species Nicotiana noctiflora. The sequence goes on along the minus strand of JASVEL010011397.1, from coordinate 137,474 downwards.
GGGTAAAGAGAGGTTTGCATATAATAGCTTTTGAAAATAGAATTTTTACACTCATGCATGATTATTGAACTTGATTTCTAGTAAAAAGAAGTGGGTAGAAGTAAGAGTCTTCAAGAACAAGGTTGGCAAGAATAGGATATCTTGGGTAAGCATAAAGTAGAAAGTTAACGGAAGAAAAATCATCACCAGGTATGTATGGCTAATTTTGATTCTTGTGAAATCGCCCTTATGTGTAAAATTGTTTGGCATGTGTTGATTTGAGAAATTGTATGTGATTAATTGATGTTGTTGTTGGATATTCAAAGTTGTTGTTGAACTATGAGTGTTGTGGTAAGAAATATGAACCGAAAGGTAAATGAGAGTTGAATTGGGTAAAGAATTTGTGAATAATGATTATGATGGCCTATATGGCACCTTGTGGAAAAGAAATCGAAACACTTGAGAATTGGTTTATTGTGGAAAGAGATGAAACACTTGAATTATGGAAAATTGTTGAATATACATGTGTGAATATTATTGAATGTGGAAACATTGTAACTTGGTTGTGATATTGGCTTGAGAAGTAATTGAGAACATGAAACAATGTGCAAGTTGCTTATTTGAACTTGTTGAAATTGTGTGTAGTACCTTATCTGCTGTTTGAAATTGTTGTGTTTTCAACTGTAAGGCGGGGTCGTGTCGCGCGCCGCGATGTGGTGAAATAAGGTTTGGGTTGGGGTGATAAGGGTGGCCGAGGTAATAAGGGTGGTCAGGGGGTAATAAGGATGGAAAGCGATCGAAATCGCTATTGAAAATTGATACATAAATCAATAATGTGAAATTGTGAAAGGAGACAACAGGAGAGTTTGCAACCTGTGGGGCACTGATTGCCCCTTTGTTTGACTACTTGTGCTTTATGTGATTGATTGGTAATTGTTAAATTGGTTGATCGTAGGAAGTGCTTTGAGTTGAGAATTATTTGAAATGAGGAAAATGTGGAAACATGGTTGGTTGGCTTAATTAATTGTTGATGTAATTTAATGGCTTGAGTTTACTTGGGACAAAGTTTGTCCATACATACCAGTACAATTTAAGTGTACTGACGTCCCTTTGCCGGGGGCGCTACATTCGTGTCATGATTGTAGGTGGATCAGTAGCAGGCACTTCAGCTCGTCGGCAGTAGTATTCTTCTCCTTCCTCTGCCCGTCTTGGTGAGCCCCTTTCTTCCTCGGGGCCTTGTGTGGTTCTTGCCACTTCGGTTTGGATTTCATTTTGGTTTTGAAAGGTATAGCCGGAGCCTTGTTACCGGCAAGTATTGTATTTCCCTTTTGTATCCTAGAGGCTCTGTAGACATGTAAACCGTGGGACTCCAGTCTTATATATATAAGGTGTTATGTCGGGCGTTGTAAAAGTTGAAATCTTGTTAATGAATCACTCGTATCATTTTATTTGTTTAATGTGAAATCAATTATGATTAGTAATATATTTGGTTAATGAGAAACAGTCATCACAGGGGTAACGCGTGGGAATGAAAGGCACCCAGGTCCGCTTGACTGGGGCAATCCGGTTAGGCGCCAGTCATGTCCCTCGATTTGGGGCGTGACAGTCTTACTACGTCCTCTAACATCCTGACCCTTGCAATGGTCATGCCATGCAATTTCCCGCTACGTCCTGACCCGTGTCATGGCCACGCCCTGCCATGCCCTACTACCTCCTGACCCGTGCCATTGCCACGCCCTTCCAAGTCCTGCTACGTCCTGCGACGTCCTGATCCATGCCATGGCCACGCTCTGCTATGTCCTACGACGTCCTGACCCCTGCCATAGCTACATTTTGCCATGTCCTGCCACGTCTTGACTCGTGCCATGATCACGCCCTGCCATGTCCTGTTATGTGTTGTGACGTCCTGACCCGTGACATGGCCATGCCCTGCCCTATCTTGCTACGTCATGACACATCCTGACCCGTGCCATGGCCACGCCCTACCTTGTCCTGCCATGTCCTGCGATGTCCTGATCCGTGCCATTACAACGCCCTGCCATGTCTTGCTACATCCTGACACGTCTTGACCTGTGCCATGGCCACGCCCTGCCATGTCCTGCTACGTCTTGACCCATGCCATGGCCACGCCCTGCCATGTCCTTCTACTTCTTGACCCATGCCATGGCCACGCCCTGCCATGTCCTTCTATGTCCTGCGATGTCCTGACTCGTGCCATGGCCACACCCTGCCATGTCATACAACGTCGTGACATGTCCTGAACCGTGCCATGGCCATGCCCTACCATGTCCTGCCACGTACTACAACGTCTTGACCCGTGCCATGGACATGCCCTGCCATGTTATGCTACATCCTATGATATCCTGACATGTGGAATATCCACGCTCTACCACGTCTTGCCACGTCCTGCGATGTGTGGACCCGTGCCATGGCCATGCTCTGCCATGTCTTGCTACGTCCTGACATGTCCTGACTCATGCCATGGCCACACCCTGCCATGTCCTACTATGTCTTAACATATCCTAACTCGTGCCATGGCCATGCCCTGCCATGTCCGGCCACATCATGCCACGTTTTGACTCGTGCCATGGCCATGCCCTGCCATGTCCTACAAAGTCCTGCGATGTCCTGACACTTGCCATGTCCACGCCCTACATTGTCCTGCGACGTCCTGACCCACGCCATAGCCACGCCTTGCCATGTCCTGCCACGTCATGTGAGTTCCTTAACTATGCCATGGCCATGCCTTTCTATATCGTGCTACGTCCTGCGACATCCTGACCCATGCCATAGACACTCCTTGCCATGTCCTGCCATGTCCTGCAACGTCCTGACCAGTGCCATGGCCATGCTCTGCCTTGACTTGCTACATCCTGTGACGTCTTGACCCGTGCAATGGCCATGCCCTGCAATGTCCTGCTACATCCTGACCCATGCCATGGCCACGCCTTGCCATGTCCTACTACATGCTGACACATCCTGACCCGTGCTGTGGCCATGCCCTGCCATGTCCTACTACGTCCTACGACGTCGTAACCCGTGCCACAGCCATGCCCTGCTATGTCTTGCGACGTCCTGACCCGTGTCATGGCTACGTCCTACAATGTCCTGCCATGTCCTAACACATCCTGACCCATGCCATGGCAACGCCCTGCAAATGTCTTGCTACATCCTGACACTTCCTGACCCATGCCATAGCCAAGGCATGCAATGTCGTGCCACATCCTGCGATGTCCTGACTCGTGCCATGGCCATGCCCTGCCATGTCTTGCGACATCCTGACACGTCCTAACCCGAATTATTCCTACGTCTTGCCATGTCCTGGGACGTGTTGACACATCCTGCGGTGTCCTGACCCGTGCCATGGCCACGCCCTGCCATGTCTTGCTATGTCCTGACCTGTGCCATGGCCATGCCCTACCATGTCCTGCTACGTCTTGACTCGTGCCATGGCCACGACCTCCCATGTCTTGCTACGTCATGTGACGTCTTGACCCATGCCATGGCCATGCCCTGCCATGTCCTGCCATATCCTGCGACATTCTGTATCATGCCATGGCCGTGCCCTGCCACGTCCTGACCCGCGCCATAGCCACGCCCTACCATGTCGTGCTACGTCCTGCGACATCCTGACCCGCGCCATATCCACAACCTGCCACGTCTTGCCATGTCCTGCAACATCCTGACCCGTGCCATGGCCATGCTCTACCATGTCTTGTTACGTCCTGACCCGTGCCATGGCCACGCCCTGCCATGTCCCGCTACGTCCTGACATATCCTGACCCGTGCCATGGCCACGCCCTGCCATATCCTGCAACGTCCTCCGACGTCCTGACCCGTGCCATGGCCATGCCCTACCATGTCCTGCGATGTCCTAACCCATGGCATGGCAACTCCCTGCCATGTCCTACCACGTCCTGTAAGTTCCTTAACAGTGCCATGGCCATGCCCTTCCATGTCGTGCTACGTCCTGACCCGTTCCATGGCCACTCCCTGCAATGTCTTGCCATGTCCTGCTACGTCCTGACATGTGCCATGGCCACGCCCGTCCATGTCCTGCTACATCCTGTGACATCCTAACCCGTGCAATGGCCACGCCGTGCAATGTCCTGCTACGTGCTGACCTGTGTCATGGACACGCCGTGCCATGTCCTACTATGTCCTGACCCGTGCCATTGCCATGCCCTGTAAAGTCCTGCGATGTCTTCATCCGTGCCATGGCCACGCTCTTCCATGTCCTACGACGTCCTGAACCGTACCATAGCTACGTCCTGCAATGTCCTGCCACGTCCTGACTCGTGCCATGGCCATGCCCTGCCATGTCCTGTTATGTCCTACGATGTCCTGACCCGTGACATGGCCATGCCCTACCCTATATTGCTACGTCTTGACCCGTGCCATGGCCACGCCCTACTATGTCCTGCCACGTCCTACGATGTCCTGATCCGTGCCATAGCCACGCCCTGCCATGTCATGCTACATCCTGACACATCTTCACCTGTGCCATGGCCACGCCCTGCCATGTCCTACTACGTCGGGACACATCCTGAACTGTGCCATGGCCATGCCCTGCCATGTCCTGCCAGGACCTGCAACGTCTGAACCTGTGCCATGGCGACTACATGCCATGTCGTGCTACATCCTGTGACATCCTGACACGTGGCATATCCACGCTCTGCCATGTCTTGCCACGTCCTGCGATGTCTTAACCCGTGCCACGGCCATGCTCTGCCATGTCTTGCTACGTCCTGACACGTCCTGACTTGTGCCATGGCCATACCCTGCCATGTCCTGCTACGTTTTGACATGTCCTGACTCGTGCCATGCCCATGCCCTGCCATGTCCTGCCACGTTCTGACTCGTGCCATAGCCACGCCCTGCCATGTCCTACAACGTCCTGCGATGTCCTGACACCTTCCATGTCCATGCCCTACCATGTCCTGCGACGTCCTAACCCATGCCATGGCCACGCCTTTCCATGTCCTACCGAGTTCTTTAACAGTTCCATGGCTATGCCTTGCCATGTCGTGCTACGTCGTGCGACGTCCTGACCCGTGCAATGGCCATGCCCTGCATTGTCCGGCTACATCCTGACCCGTGTCATTGCCATGCCCTGCCATGTCCTGCTATGTCCTGACATGTCCTGACCCGTGCCATGGCCATGCCCTGCCATGTCCTGCGACATCCTGACCCATGCCATGGACACTCCCTGCCATGTCCTGCCATGTCCTGCAACGTCCTGACCCATGCCGTGGCCATGCCCTGCCATGGGTTACTACATCTCGTGACGTCCTGACCCGTGCAATGGCCATGCCCTGCAATGTCCTGCTACATCCTGACTCGTGTCATTGCCACGCCCTGCCATGTCCTGCTACGTCCTGACACGTCCTGACCCGTGCCATGGCCATGCCCTGCCATGTCCTGCTACGTCCTGCGACGTCCTGACCCGTGCCATGGACACTCTCTGCCACGTCCTGCCATGTCCTGCAACGTCCTGACCCATGCCATGGCCATGCCTTGCCATGTCTTGCTACATCCTGTGACGTCCTGACCCGTGCAATGGCCATGCAATGCAATGTCCTGCTACATCCTGACCCGTGTCATTGCCACGCCCTGCCATGTCCTGCTACGTCATGACACGTCCTGACCCGTGCCATGGCCATGCCCTGCCATGTCCTGCTACGTCCTACGACGTCCTGACCCGTGCCATGGCCACGCAATGCCATGTCCTGCGACGTCCTGACCCGTGCCATGGCTACGTCCTGCCATGTCCTGCCACGTCCTGCCACATCCTGACCCGTGGCATCGCAATGCCCTGCCATGTCTTGCTACATCCTGACTGTTCCTGACCCGTGCCATAGCCAAGCCCTACCATGTCGTGCCACGTCCTGCGATGTCCTGACTTGTGCCATGGCCACGCCCTGCCATGTCTTGCTGTGTCCTGACACGTCCTGACTCGTGCCGTGGCCACACCCTGCCATGTACTGCTACGTCTTGACCCATTCCATGGCCACGCCCTGCCATGTCCTGCTATGTCCTGCGACGTCCTGACTCGTGCCATGGCTACGCCCTACTACATCCTGCTACGTCCTGACACAAGCTGAAGCGTACCATGCCGATGCCCTACATGTCCTGCCACGTCCTGTGACATCCTAACACGTGCCATGGCCATACCCTGCCATGTCTTGCTACGTCCTGACACGTCTTGACCCGTGCCACGGCCATGCCCTGCCATGTCCTGCTATATCTTGACCCGTGGCATGTCCATGCCCTACCATGTCTTGCTACATCCTGCAATGTTCTGACCCGTGCCATGGCCTTGCCCTACCATGTCCTGCTACGTCCTGACACGTCCTAAGACCTGCCATGGCTATGCCCTACCACGTCCTTCCACGTCTTGTGGCCACGTCCTGCTACATTCTATAACTTCTTGACCCGTGCCATGGACACGCCCTGCCATGTCCTGCTACGTCATGAAATGTCCTGACCCATGCCATGGCCTCGCCCTACTATGTCATAAAACTCTTAGGCAGTGGGTAGCTTCAAATAATTATGAAAATGGTACTGCTAATTAGAAATGATTTGACGAGATTATATGTTTCAGAAAAAGGGCAATGTGATTAAGTTAATGGCACAGGGTAGTAGTGCGGCACTTTCAAGATAGATTGACTGATATTATTCTAGTTTTCTTGGTAGCATAGAAGAATTTTAGAGTATCTCTCATGATGTGACTCGGTACTAGAGGTGAGTTATATAAGAGAGTATCAGAGTTAGGATAAGATATGGTAATTTGTGTGTTTTATGGACTTGAAGACTAGAGTTATCGAGGTAGCTTCCTGGCGTCCGCAGGACCTGATTTCTCCCCTTATCCTTTTTGTATCCGCATTCTAGACTCTCATATGTATAGATTTGCTACTTCTTAGCAGATTTTGATTTCCATGACCACCGTCGTGCTATCTTAATCGACCAACAACCTTTGTAGGATCTAGGCTAGCGCACAGTTTGACACTGTAACCCGGCTTCCTCTTCACCACGCATCACCAGTTCTTCTTACAAAAAATGTCCTACTAGGAGCTCTTGATTTTGTGGCGCGGGTCAAAAAAGCAGCCGCGCTGTCCTACCTATTTAAATTTTGAGAATAGGTCGAGGGTGTTTTGTCCCCGATGCCTCTATTCATTAGCTTTACCCGATAGAACTCGCACGAGAGCTTCAGCTATCCTGAGGGAAACTTCAGAGGGAACCAATTACTATACGGTTCGATTAGTCTTTCGCCCCTATTCCCAACTCAGATGAACGATTTTCACGTCAGTATCGCTGTGGGCCTCCACCAGAGTTTCCTCTAGCTTCGACCCGCTCAGGCATATTTCACCATCTTTCGGGTCTCGACAGGTATGCTCACACTCGAACCCTTCACAAAAGATCAAGGTCGGTTGGTGGTGCACCCCTCAGGGGGATCCCACCAATTAGCCTCCTTACGCCTTACGGGTTTACTCACCAGTTGACTCGCACACATGCCAGATTCCTTGGTTCATATTTCGAGACAGGTTAAATGAGGACCCCACATGCCAGTATCTGAAGCGCGCAGATGCCGAAGCACACTAGAGGCGCGTCCTACATACCACAATCAAGGAGACGACATTCCACAAGTGTATTAAAAGCTCGGGCTTTGGACGCCCCCCAATCTACGCTGGTCCATGCCCCGAGTCGATCGGTGGACCGGCTCAACACCATTCCGCATCCATCTGGAGCGTATCGCCGGCCCTCATCCGCTTCCCTCCCGATAATTACAAGCACTCTTTGACTCTCTTTTCAAAGTCATTTTCATCTTTCCCTCGCGGTACATGTTCGCTATCGGTCTCTCACCCATATTTAGCCTTGGACGGAATTCACCGCCCGATTTAGGTAGCATTCCCAAACAACCCAACTCGTAGATAATGCCTCGTGGTGTGACCGGGTCTAGGCAAAACAGGGCTCTCACCCACTCTGGTTCCCCCTTCTAGGGGACTTTGGCATGGTCCGCCGATAAGGAAGCTTCTCCAGACTACAATTCGCATGTCGGAGATGCCCGATTTTAAGCCTGGGTTGTTCCCTGTTCGCTCGCCATTACTAGAGGTATCCTTGTAAGTTTCTTTTACTCCTCTTATTACTATGCTTAAACCTAGCGCATAGTGCCGCCTGACCTGGTGTCGCGGTTAGTGCGCCTAAGTGCGATAAAGGTCGGGGAGCCGAAATGTGCGACGGGTTTGAGCCACAATATTTTGAGAGTTGAGTTTCAACCACCACTTGTCATGACGTACATTGTTGTGTACTAGCATTTAGGCCAACCTCACGCTCGAGGAACACGGGAGGACAGTATCCGCCCAACAACACCACCGTGACCAGGAGAATAGCACATTGTGTAGGGGTGACACGATGTGTGATGCCCAGGCAGACGTGCTGTCGGCCTGATGGCTTCGGGTGAAACTTTCGTTCAAAGACTCGATGGTTCATGGGATTCTGCAATTCACACCAAGTATCGCATTTTGTTACGTTCTTCATTGATGCGAGAGCTGAGATATCCGTTGCTGAGAGTTGTTTGTGTTTCAAAAGAAGCACAAGTCCCCCCGCGCATGCCGCGAGTGGGGAACGAGGGGCAGGCTTTCAACTTAGTATTCCTTGACGCTTTCCACGCCGGGGTTCATTAATCACCCGACGTGCATGCAAGTGCACGTAGTGGGGATAGGAGGGAGCCTTGCGGACGAAGGACAGAGCACCCTGACCGCGCTGCTCCCCAGTGTTTAAACAGGTTTGCAAGTCATTGTGCTTTGTAGGTTTCGACAATGATCCTTTCGCAGGTTCACCTATGGAAACCTTGTTACGACTTCTCCTTCCTCTAAATGAAAAGGTTCAATAGACTTCTCGTGACATCGCGGGCAGTGAACCACACACATCATCGAGATCTGAACATTTAACCGAATCATTTAATTGGTAGGAGTGACGTGCGGCGAGTACAAAGGGCAGGGACATAGTCAACGCGAGCTAATGACTTGCACTTAATAAGAATTCCTCATTGAAGACCGTCAATTTCAATGAACTATCCCCATCATGATGAAATTTCAAAGATTACCCGGGCCTGTCGGCTTAGACTATAAACTCGTTGGATACATCAGTGTATTGCGTGTGCGGCCCAGAACATCTAAGGGTATCACAGACCTATTATTGCCTCAAACTTTCGCAGCCTAAAAAGCCATAGTCCCTCTAAGAAGCTAGCCGCGAAGGGATACCTCTGCATAGCTATTTAGCAGGCTGAGGTCTCGTTCGTTAACAGAATTAACCAGACAAATCGCTCCACCAAGTAAGAACGGCCATGCACAACCAACCATAAAATCAAGAAAGAGCTCTCATTTTGTCAATCCTTACTATGTTTAGACCTGGTAAGTTTCCCCGTGTTGTGTCAAATTAAGCTACAGGCTCCACTCTTGGAGGTGCCCTTCCGTCAATTCCTTTAAGTTTCATCCGTGCGAGCATACTCCGCCCGGAACCCAAAAACTTTGATTTAAAATAAGGTGCCGGTAGAGTCCTAAAAGCAACATCTGCCGAATCCATGGTCGGCAATGTTTATGGTTGAGACTAGGATAAAATCTGATCGTCTTTGAGCCCCCAACTTTCGTTCTTGATTAATGAAAACATCCTTGGAAAAAGCTTTTGAAGGTGTTCGTCTTTCATAAATCCAACAATTTATCCTCTGACAATGAAATACGAATGCCCCCGATAGTCCCTATTAATCATTACTCTGATCTCGAAAGCTAATGTAATAGGACCGGAATCCTATTATGTTATCTCATGATAATGTATACAAATCGTACGCTTGCTTTGAGCACTCTAATTTTTCCAAAGTAACAACGCTGGAGGCACGACCCAGCCAATTAACGCCACAAGCGCATCGCCGGCAGAAGGGATGAGACAACAGTGCACACCTAAGGTGGACCGGCCGGCGCATACCAAAGTCCAACTACTAGCTTTTTAACTGCAACAACTTAAATATATGCTATTGGAGCTGGAATTACCACGGCTGATGGCACCAGACTTGCCCTCCAATGGATCCTCGTTAAGAAATTTAAATTATACTCATTCCAATTACCAGACTCATAGAGGCCGGTGTTGTTATTTATTGTCACTACCTCCCCGTGTCATGATTGGGTAATTTGCGCGCCTGCTGCCTTCCTTGGATGTGGTAGCCGTTTCTCAGGCTACCTCACCGGAATCGAACCTTAATTCTAGGTCGCCCGTCACCACCATGGTAGGCAACTATCCTACCATCAAAAGTTGATAGGGTAGAAATTTGAATAATCCATCACCGGCATGATGGCTATGCGATCCGTCAAGTTATCATGAATCATCGCAGTAACTGGCAAAGCCCACGTCGAACTTTTATCTAATATATGTATTTTTTGTAGAAGTTAGAGTTTGTTGCACATATTAGCTCCAGAATTACTATGGTATTCGAGTAGTAGATACCATCAAAAAAATATAACTGATTTAATGAGCCATTCGCAGTTTCACAGTGTGAATTTGTTCATACTTACAAATGCATGGCTTAATCTTTGAGACAAGCATATGACTATTGGCAAGATCAACCATGTGGAATTCCTCGTTGACGCCGGTATCACATGAGCATGGCTGACCCAAAGGGCACGGCCAAGTCCAAGATTAGCACGACCATTATTCGTAAGGAGCATTCTTTGGGCAGATAAGAGCCAATAAAGACACTGTGCCCATTGAGTTTACCAAATCCGAGAGTCCGAAATACTAGTCATGGACCAAGACATTGCAAGGCAAAGCAAGGACAGCTTGGGACACAACTGTAGCTTTTGGTTCAACTCGCACGTCGAACGTGAGGGGCGAAAGGCAACCGATTGTGCTTGATAATGCCTTGGTGTTAGGTATACAACACAAAAAATCGATGTCAAACAAGCCTAATTTGTGTTTGTGCCATGACTGAGATGGCATGCGGGCTAAGACATTGGTGCTCAAGAAGGGATCCAACCTAGCCACACAAGTCGAACACCACTCATGTGTCGCACGTACACTTGCCTCGCCAATACAAGCCAACAACAGCCCCAACACGCGACGTGCAGCCATGTGTTGTTGCCGATGCCAATGTTGCAAAGCAGAGACAAGGCCCGCAAAGCACGAATAGGGGGTTGAAGTAATGCCAAACAAAACCCACAACAACCAATGACAATCGGCGATTTACTCAGTTTGGCACCATGCGCACAACACATTTCGGCGCAACTTGCGCGATGCATTATCGTTCCATTACAAAAAGCCATCAGCCGTCATGGGCGATGTCGCCTCCCGATGTTTCCTGCAACAACTGATGGATATCGACATCTACTAAGCTTTGCCCCATGCGCACGACGCCTTGAAGCGCTACTGGCATGATGCTCCGTCGTTCATTGTCTAATGCCATCAGCTACCACAAGCGATGCCAGACACAACCTGCAAGAACCGATGGAAATCAACAATTTACTAAGCTTTGCCCCATGCGCATGGCACCTTTCGACGCTACTTGCACGACGCGTTTCCATTCCATTGCAAAAAACTATCAGTCGTCACAAGAGATGTCGCCTCCCGATGTTACCCGAAACACCCAATGGAAATTGACATCTACTGAGCATCGCCCTTGCGCACGGCCCTTTGAGGTGCTACATGTACGACTCTCCGCCATTCATTGTCTAAAGCCATGAGCTGCGACGGGCGATGCTAGACGCAACCCGCAACAACCGATGGCAATCGGCAATTTACTAAGATTTGCCATATTCGCATGGCCCCGTTCGGAGCTACTTGCATGATCCGTTGCTGTTCCATTGCAAAAAGCTATCAGTCGTCACGAGCGATGTTCGCCTCCCGATGTTGCCCGCAATAACCAATGGCAATCGACCTCTACTGAGCTTCGCCCCATGCGCACGGTGCCTTGTGGCGCTACTTGCACGATGCTCCGCCATTCATTGTCTAAAATTTGATCACTCACAACTATGTCGTATAAAAGACAATGCGGTCGCTGTCAATGTAATCCGGTTTATTAAGTCCAGAATCAAATCCCACAGAGAATGAAGCTATCAATTGCACTTCCAAAACCCAACAATACTCCTGAATCTGCTTCCCAAACTTTTGAATATATTTGTGGATGATTTCTACTAACTACTTTTTGCAAGAAACTAAAGACTTGAAGAAAGTAATTGACTGTAATGTAAAGAATAATGAGAAAGACTAAGATATCGATTTCCCCTATTGATGGAACTCCTTGTCTTTTTGCTCATACAAATTGTCAATATTTTTCTATCAATCGTGAACTCTATTTCTACCGTAATTCTCTCCCGAGCAATTATAATAATTTACTATTGCACTATTCTAAGCTACCCTAGCTAGCTTTAATTTGCACAGTTCAGTTTAGATTGCACCCAAGGTTTCATTATTCCTAACCCCACCTTTACCCCCACAATTATAGATTCAACCAATAATCTATGTGTGGTGTTGTTCAACAATATCCTAAATATGCACTCTTTTCCAAGTTATGCACACTAAATAGGCACATCTAATTGAGGATCTTGTCAAGTAATTACAACAAGAACGAAGTTGAACATATAGAAATCTAGCTAACAATTTGTATTTACATAACCCAAAAGTTCATCAATCAATAGGTTTCATCAAAACCTTAGATAAAGATTTAACTACTCATAATCAAGAAAACAAAATAGATAATTGATTTCATAATCAAGAATTCAATGTAAAAGAAAGAAAGATACTGAGAGAGTTCTCTCTTACTAGTTTACTTGCAAAAGTAGTCAATAGTACAAAACATGCCTCCTTTGGGCGAATCATAACACTATATATAGGGTTTAGGTTAGACAACTTTCATTTTTACACTTTCGTCCTTAAGAATTCCGCCTTCCACCGTGGTTTGACCGCGGTCGCGGTGGAACCGCAGTGGATTGAGTTTTCTAAATCTTGAAACATCCGCGGGCTTGTTCCACCGTGGTTCCCTCAAGAGTACTGTCCGAGTAGTCCGTCATCAGGAAGAGCCCTCTACATATATTTTTGAATTTTTTCAAATTTTTGATTTTTTTGTGTTTTTATTCCGACTTAGACCCTTAAAAAACTCATCGCCAAGTGTCCATTATCGGACCAAGCCAGCTAATAAATTATAAAGCTAAATCTACTATGTACAACATACAATACAAGATAAGTCTCCCACCCCACACTTAAAATCATGACATGTTCTCATGGCATAATAATCAATGTAAAGCACAAAATGGTGAGAAAACTTACCTGTGACTCAGTCTTAGTCGGAGACAGTGGCGGGGTCGACATTGCATGCTCGACCTAAAGCTCTGAACAATGCCATGAAATGGTTCTAAGACCTAAAATGCCTCTGAGACATTGCATCCATGCGCATGTGCATGCTGTCTACGGAGGTGCATAAATCCGCAACCTCCTCCTCCAACGACCTAAGCATAGGTCTTGTGGACTGGGATCAAGATAAGCCAGCTCCATAGTTAGCTTTCCTAGAAGTACCTGCAGAGTCAGTGGACCTCCGGGACTGGACAACCAGAATAGGGTCATCCTCATCATCAATGTCAATGGTGTCGGTACCTCTACCCACCCGAATAATAGAATCCTTGAACGGAGCTTTTTATCGAAGCTCACCATCCGTATGTAATACGGGATTCAGGTGGGAGAGGCAAAGAGAAGTGAACAAAGAAGGGAAGTAAAATCCCTTAGACTTGAGGGTTTCCCTCAACATCATCTCATCACTTATCTAGCGTGCAACATCAAAGTCCCGCTGGGTGACGAAGCACTAAGTCAGTGATGCCCGATTGAAGTTGACATCGGTGGTGTTGCTGGAGGGCAGAAAAAGGTTACATACAACCGTAAACTAACACTTGGCAAAATGTGTGAAACTGTTAGAGTTAAGAGTTATTTGGTCCTTGTTCTAGAAAGGATGACCACCGACACATAAGGCCTCTATCATGGTGTCCCAAGTGACACCGGGCCTGTCGTGGTAGAAATCTACGTCACTGGTAAAAGCAGGCAGTCTCAATACCAGCCTGACACTAGGCAATTTGGCCCAAACACCCTTACCTCTTACGAAGACCTCCCTGGCCATGGCGTAGGGCGCGTTCTTGTAAAACTCCCTGACGAGCATCTCGTTGACAAGATCAGGTTCATCAAATAGGAATTCCATCTCCCTGCATCTAATTTCCTCGTACATGTTGGGCTTTTCAGCCCGAAAAGCCATCCTATCAATGGAGATATCATGTAGCCAAGCTTTAGTAGTCTTGGCATGAAAATCATTTGCAGCTTCCTCGCACGCAAAACAAGAGTCGTCGTAGGTAGGACTCCTAGACGAGCTTGCATTATGCTTGGATTGTTTGGGGGCCATTATCCTGCACAAAAGAAGCATACAAAAATTTTCATTATGTTAGTAAATCGAATGGTTACTCAGACTTCACCATCAGTGGACTACAAAGCTACTTCTTTTAGTGCCATCATACCATAACCCCTAATTTGACCATATATTTCCATCAATTTCACAAATTCTACCTAGTGCACCCCAAACTTACTCCTTTTAGCATTCCAACATCACCCCACATATAAATACACCATCTCCAATTTGGTACAACAACAACCAACCCAAACCTAAGCATTATATCCCCTAAAAATTAGCAGCAACATATATTACAACATACTTGGCCAAAGCATGGCTCAAAACCATACCAATCAATTCAACAACTAATTCGGGTCTCCAAACCACCATAATAAATCACAATTCAAAACCACGGAGACCCAACCAAGTTAATTATCAACAAAATTCCAAAATTCAATCATACAACAATGTTTCTAAATTAATAGGGCATATTAGCATATTTTACACTAAGCATAGGAAGGGTTTAAGAAAATACTACAATTATTAAATAAACTACCAAAAATTAAAGAGAGAATAAAAATAAAAGGAAAAACTTACTTGAAGATAGAAGGTAGGAAGTGGTGGTGGCAATGGAGGTTGGGTGTTGGTGAGGGAGGATGAAAAAGAGACTGGGGGAGGATTTTTGTAGAGTGTGGAGATAAAAATAATTTTTTAGAGAGAGAGACGTGAAGAGAGGCGACTGCTATGAGTTGAATGAAAGGGGGGAAGTTTAGGTTAGGGTTTTAAAAGAAGGGGGGAATTAAAAAAAAAAACTTACCTTACTGCTCTCATTCCACCGCGGTCGCGGTGTAACGAGGTAGGAGATTCCACAGGGGGTTTCCACCATAGTTTGACTGCGGTCACGGTCCAACCGCGATGGGTTGGGTTTAGAGGGACCAATGCATAGCGGTCGCGGTGGAACCGCGGTGAGACGACTCATCTGAAGTTTAAACCTGGGAGCATCTTTTTTGTTTGTATAGACCAACTATAATGAGTTACACTTACAAATATTTCGTGGGTTTCCTCCCACGTAGAGCCTAATTTAACGTCGCTGCATGACTCAACTTAGCCCATTTTAAGGCTCGCTAGACCTTTGAGGTTCATCCAACCGCAATTCAACCATCTCATTGATGTCATCCTTGCCAACGTACAATTTCAACCGCTGTCCACTGACTCTGAAAGTGCGAGAGCCATCTATAAATTTTATTTCCACAGCGCCAGACTGTAACACTTCAATCACACGGAATGGTCCAGACCATCTTGATTTCAATTTGCTCGGGAACAACCGTATTCTTGAGTTATAAAGTAGTACTGATAGTAGGTGAATTTGACTATAATTGTACCCTAAACAATCAAACTTTGTTATGGAATTAATGTTGTTTATGAGGACAAAATGCTTTGATTAGTGTTCGATTGTGTTTTACAGGTACATTTGATACATTGGATGCTATAAAGAGCTATTTTTGAGTCCTAGGTTGATGACAAGGCCAAAAGAAGAGCAAAAGTGAAGAGGTCTGGAAGAAGCAGTGAAGAATCAGAAGTATTGTTCATCCGCGGTTCACTCGCGGCCGCAGATGAACCGCGAAAAAAGAAGGCCTCTGAAGTTTGACTGTTCGCAGTCCGCTCGCGGCCGCGAACGAACCGCGGAAGGTTCCGCAGTAGCAATCCCAATTGGACTCAAACTTAGTTTTTAAGCCCTAAAACCTCTATATAAACTCCTAGTTTGCCCCATAGAGGCATGTAATCGGTATTTTCAATACTTTTGCAAGGTTTTTAGTAGGAGAGATTCCTCTCAAACTCTTTCTTTTATTTTATATCAATTATTTCTTTATGATTTCAATTATTATTCTTGTTTCTTCAAGCGTGAGTAGCTAAATTCTTTTCTATGGTTTTGATGGAACCTATTGGGTGATGAACTTATCATTTATGTGATTACAAATTGTGACTTAGATTTCTATTTGTTCAACTTTGTTCTTATTGTAGTTAATTGGTAGAGCTCCTAATTAGCGGTGCCTATTTAGTGTGCATAACTTGGAAAAGAGTGCATATTTAGGCATATTGTTGAACAACACCACACCAAGGTTATTGGAGGAATCTATAACTTTAGGCGTAAAGACGGGGTTAGGAATAATGAAGTCTTGGGTGCAATCTTAAGTGAACTATTCGAATTAAAGCTAGCTAGGGTAGCTCGGGAGAGTGCACTAGTAAATTATTGTAATTGCTCGGGAGAGGGTTACGATAGACATAGCGTTCATGATTGATAGAATATATTAGCAATTTGTATGAGCATAACGATAAGGGATTCCATCAATAGGGAAAATCAATACCTTAGTCCTTCTCTATATTATTTTATACAACATTCAATTCTTTCTTTCAAGCATTCTTAATTATTGCATAGTAGTAGTTCGAAAATCTTACACAAAAATATTCTAAATTTTGGGAACTTGATTTGGAAGTACTTTTGGGGTTCTGATAGTTGCAATTGGTAGGTTAATTCTCTATGGGGTCGATCTTGGACTTATTAGACCAAGTTATATTGACTACGACCGTTGCTTAGACGTGAATTAATTTTTGCGCCGTTGCTGGCGAATTAACAGAATTATCAATTGCCATTGACGGAACTTCAAGATTCTTGTTTATTAAGGTTCTTTCTACACTCTACATTGAATATTTTGACGTTTGTTGATTTGGGTATTCAGGTGCATGCCTAGAATATCTGTAAGGACTGGAGAACTAATTGAAGGACTCTAAGACCCCGAGCAAACCTTCCGGGCAGGTAACAAAGCCATCAAACAAATTCAACAATCTCAACAACCAATCAAACTGGACTTCGACATGGGTGACATAAACGATCAAAACCAGCAAGCCGGGCTAAATATGCAAGAGGCACAGGAGGCACAAGAAGGTGCATTGTTCGACTGGGCACAACCCACAGCGGATAATTTGGCAACTGCTATCGTTGTGCCAGCAATTCAAGCTGAGTCTTTCCAGATTACCAACAACATGCTACACTTGTTGCAAAACAAGTGATTATTCTCTGGGTCTCAGGTTGAAGATCCACAATAGCACCTCAAGAACTTTCTATCAATATGCAAAACACAAAGACAACCGAATGTAACTCCGGAAGCTATCAGATTACTACTTTTTCCATTCTCAGTTACAGGAGCAGCACAGATATGGCTAAACTCACTCCCAATAAACTCCATTGCAACTTGGGATGAGTTAGTCAAACAATTCCACAACAAGTTTCATCCACCCAACAAAACAGGTCAACAAATTGATGAGATTGTGAGCTTCAAGCAGAAAACACTGGAAACACTACATGAAACTTGGGGCAGATTCAAGGGTATGCTTGTTATGTGTCCTCATCATGGGATTCCTGAGCAGATGTTGGGCCAAAGATTCTACATGGGGCTTTCAGACAGTATGAAGAACATTGTAGATGCTTCAGCAGATGGGGCTTTTCTGAGCAAGACTTGGAGAGAGGACCAAAATTTGTTGATGGCCCAAAATTCCGGGTGGACATCCAGGAATGCTCCTATCACACCAGTGGTACACTCTGTACCCTTGGATCCATCCAACACTCTGGAGGAGAACATGGCTACTCTATTGACACAAATGGGCATCCGAACAAAGAAGGTGGAAGAATCAGGAGTCAAGCAGCAGGTGCACATTGTAGATACTACCAATGGTGGTTTATGCACATCATGCATTAGCCTACCCATAGGTAATCCATGGGCTGCAGATCAAGAACATCATCATCAGCATGAGGATATGAACTATGTGGCTAACTATGGAGGGCAGCGACAAGGAAATCAAAACTGGGGCCAACAGGATCCAATGCAGTACAGACCTCCCCAGCAACAATTTAATGCAGCAGGTATGAGGCCACCACACAACATGGCTCCATATCCTACACCTCAGAATTTCGGTAATCAGTAGCAAGGAAATCATCCACCTCTACCACCACACGGGGGCAGACATGACGATGGGTTTGCAAGGTTGGAAGCTATGATACAGCAGGTAATTGGGTCAAATTCTAAGACAAATGAGAGGATAGATGCACATGATGCCGCCATCAAG
Source organism: Nicotiana noctiflora (assembly GCA_032618575.1). NCBI lineage: Eukaryota > Viridiplantae > Streptophyta > Magnoliopsida > Solanales > Solanaceae > Nicotiana > Nicotiana noctiflora. The sequence goes on along the minus strand of JASVEL010011397.1, from coordinate 118,963 downwards.
AATATTGAAGTACGGGTGGGTCAAATTGCTATGTCTCCCAACAATCGTCCTCAAGGGACATTGCCTGCAAATACACAAATAAACCCAAAGGACCAAATCCCAAAGCATATGATGGCAGTGACTCTAAGAAGCGATAGAGATCTTGATACTGAGAATGAAAGTGAGAAAATTGAGAGACAGGCTGAGACATCCACTCCATTGCCCATTGAACTGGATGAGACCACAGGGTTGACAGAAGTCACAGTCCAGCCAGTTGCTGAAAATAAAGAAGCAAAACAGGGAATGGAGAAAGTAGCTGAAAAGGTGGAGCAGCAGATTGATGAGAAAGCGATAGACAAAGATAAATCCCAAGTCACCGGGAAGAAGAGGCCTCCACCACCATTCCCCCAAAGATTGGCCAAACACCAAAAAGAGGAGCAATACAAGAAGTTCTTCGACATGCTCAAGCAAATCCAGGTAAACATTCCATTAATTGAAGCTTTAAAAGAAATGCCCGGTTATGCTAAGATGATGAAGGATTTGATGTCACGGAAATTTGATTTCCAAGACTTGGCCACAGTTACACTTACACAGACTTGTAGTGTAGTGGTCTCTAGACCCATTGCTGAGAAGCTATCTGATCCAGGTAGTTTCACCATCCCATGCACTATAGGGAATTATGCCATTACTAAGGCCTTATGTGATTTGGGGGCAAGCATTAATCTCATGCCCTTAGTTGTCTATAAGAGGTTAGGTATTGGGAGAGCCAGACCCACCTCTATGCTTTTACAGCTTGCTGACAGGACGGTTAAGCATCCATTTGGTATTATAAATGATGTGCTAATCCAGGTTGGGAAGTTCGTGTTTCCCGCCGATTTTATTATTCTTGATTGCCTTGCCAATCTGACTAGAGTGCTACAAAGGTGCATGGAAACAAATTTAGTGCTAAACTGCGAGAAATGCCATTTTATGGTACAAAAAGGCATAGTACTAGGGCACCGGGTTTCAAGCAAAGGCATTGAGGTAGACCGTGCTAAAGTTGATTTCATTGCAAAGTTGCCTCCACCAACATCCATCAAGGCCATAAGAAGCTTTCTTGGACACGCCGGTTTTTACCGAAGGTTCATTAAAGACTTCTCCAAAATATCAAACCCTCTTTGTAAGTTACTTGAAAAAGATCACCCTTTCATTTTTACTAACGAATGCACGATTGCTTTTGAGGAACTAAAGAAGAGGCTGGTCACAGCACCCATCATCATTGCCCCAGACTGGGAGCAACCTTTTGAGTTAATGTGTGATGCTAGTGATTATGCAGTAGAGGCAGTGTTGGGCCAAAGGAAAGATTAGCTGATGCATCCAATATACTATGCAAGTAGAACTCTGAGTGGAGCACAGCTAAACTATACAGTGACGGAAAAGGAGATGCTGGCGGTCATGTTTCCATTTGACAAATTCCAGTCCTATCTCATAGGATCAAAGGTAATCGTATACACAGACCATGCAGCTTTAAGATAATTGATAAAAAGGACTCTAAGCCACGCCTAATTCGTTGGGTGTTGCTTCTCCAAGAGTTCAACCTCGAAATTAGAGATAGAATAAGTACTGAAAATCAAGTAGCTGACCATTTGTCAAGACTTGAAGGAGCGGATCTTGACAAAGAGAGTGAGGAAATTCTAGAAACCTTTCCAGATGAGCAGTTGCTCACCACCACTCTTCTGGAAGCACCATGGTATGCTGACTATGCTAATTATCTAGCCAGTGGCATTGTTCCTCATGACCTCTCATCGGTCCAGAGGAAAAGATTTTTTCGTGAAAGTCAGGTATTATTATTGGGATGAACCATATTTGTTTAGGATATGTCTTGATAACATGATCCGGAGATGTGTCCCCGAGATAGAACAATCTTCTGTTTTGCAGGCATGTCATGCTTCAGCATATTGTGGTCACTTTAGAGAAATACGAACAGCTGCCAAAATACTTGAGGCCGGGTTCTATTGGCCGACGGTGTTTAAGGATGCGCACTTGTGTGTGAAAGGTTGCAACGAATGTCAACGCACCGGGAACATCTCCCGGCGTCATGAGATGCCGATGAATCCAATCCAGCAAGTGGAAGTGTTCGATGTGTGGGGAATAGATTTCATGGGGCCCTTTATTAGCTCATACGGCAATAAGTACATACTTGTTGCAGTTGACTACGTGTCCAAATGGGTGGAAGCTGCAGCATTACCCACCAATGATGCTAAGGTGGTAGTGGGATTTTTGAAGAAGAATATTTTCACCCGGTTCGGGACCCCAAGGGCTATCATTAGTGACGGGGGCACACACTTTTGCAACCGATCTTTTGAGAAATTATTGGCCAAGTATGATGTTAAACACCGTGTGGCCACTCCATATCACCCCCAAACTAGCGGACAAGTTGAGGTCTCCAACAGGGAGATAAAAAGTGTACTAACTAAAACAATAAACTCCCAAAGAACCGACTGGTCCAAGAAGCTTGATGATGCATTACGGGCATATAGAACAGCATTCAAAACACCCATTGGCATGTCTCCTTACAAATTGGTGTTCGGAAAAGCTTGTCACATACAGGTTGAATTAGAGCATAAAGCGTGGTGGGCACTGAAACAATTGAATCTCAACTTGGATGAAGTAGATAAAGCAAGGTTGACTGGATTGCATGAGTTAGAAGAATTTCGATATCTAGCATTTGAAAATACAAGATTGTATAAAGAGAGGATGAAGCGGATCCATGATCAAAATATCGTTGAGCGTACCTTCAAAAAACGGGGACAAAGTACTACTATACAATTCAAGATTACTACTGTTCCCAGGTAAATTGAAATCAAGGTGGTCAGGACCCTTCAAGGTAATTGAAGCATTTGAGTCAGGAGCTGTGGAAATTCAAACTATGGATGGATCTCATACATTCAAGGTAAACGGACAGCGGTTGAAACAATACATAGGCCTGGATGACATGGAGGACAAGGTAGAATTGCGGTTGGATGAACCACAAAGGTCCAGCGAGCCGTAAAATGCGCTAAGTTGAGTCGTGCCACGACGTTAAATCAGGCGCTACGTGGGAGACAACCCACGAACATGTTGTAAGTAATTTTATCTTAGTAGTAAGTAATAAAGGAATATAAGAAAAACACAAATTTTTGTTGAACAGTCGAGAAATGTTTTCAGAGAGGAGCACTGTCCGCGGTCCATCCGCGACCGCGGATGAACCGCGGAAAAATGCCCTCTCTGAACTTTCTCTGTTCGTGGTCCACTCGCGGCCGCGAACCAACCGCGAAAAAATGACCTCTCTGAATCTCAACTGTTCGCGGTCCATCCGCTGCTGCGAACGAACCGCGAACAGTCGCGGTCAGTTCCGCGATGGGCAAAAATTACTGTTTTTTTATTTTCTTTTCCCTCCCCTCTTTAAAACCCTAAAATCACTCCCCCTCGCCCTCACAACTACTCTGCCGCCCCCACTCTCCCAATTTCTCTCTCTCTCTAACTCAAAACTCTCCCTCTTCTCTCTAAAAATTCCCAAAACCCTCTTCTCCAATTCACCCCATTCTTCTTCAATTACTTCTTCATTGTATTACTTGTAAGTTTCTCTACTTCTTTTCTCTCTTATTTTGTTTTTATTCTTAGTTCTTGATTATTTAGTTTGTAGAAGTAATTAGATATTGTTAGTTTAGTATATCTTTTGAATATGCTGTGGTTTTCTTTGTGCTATACATGTTTCCATGAAATTTTACTAAGGAACCTTATCATATAGTTGAAGTTTGGTAAAGAATTGGTTTGTGGGTTTTCTATTGTGTTATTGATGCTAATTTTATGATTTGGAAACCTAAAATAGTATGAACACCATGTATGTTGATTAGTAAGCTAAGTGGGAAAATTATAATTGTTCATAAGGTATTGATGTAGTTTAGGAAAAATAATGCCCAACTCATGAATTGATAATGGTGTAGTTTATTGGGGATGGACTAAGTCAATTGGGCAATATTAGAAGTGTTCAAAGAACTAAGTATGGGGTGCTCAAATAGGCATGTGTAAAATAGTTAGATGAAGAATCTTAATATAGGAGTATGAGGGAATTGCACAAAAAGAATGGTCAATTGTGAGTTTTCAAGGATGGCGAAGTCTGAGTAGCCTTCCAATGACTAATGGTTTACAAAATTTTTGGCTATCTTAATTGTGCAGGATCATGGCCCCAAAGAGAGCACGACAAGGTGCTAGTTCATCCAGGCAACCGACTTATGACGAGTCTAGGTTTGCTGATGAAGTAGCAGAAAATGCATTTCACATTAAAGCAAACAAGAAGTGGCTCCAAGAGGTAGAAGTTGACAGGATAGCTATCCGCTCGAAGAAGCCAAATATTTATGACGAGATCCGGAGGCGCGAGATGGAGTTCCTCTTTGACTCACCTCTTAAGGTGAACAAGATGCTTGTCCGAGAATTCTACGCCAATGCTCCTTATGCTATGGTCAGAGAAGTTTTCGTCAGAGGTAAGCGGGTCAATGCTCATATTCCTACTATTCGGCGGGTACTTCGCCTGCCATTGCACACTAGTGATGTTGATTACTACCATGATAGGCCTGGTGTCACAGGGGACATGCTAATAGAGGCCCTATGTGTAGATAGCATCCCAATATAGATTAGAAATCAAACTCTGCACTCCAACTGTTTTACACACACTGCCAAATGTTGGTTCTCCAAAATTTGCAACCGTATTTTGCCCTCAAGTAACACCACAAATGTTAACTTTAATAGGGCTGTTTTGACTTGGTGTTTTGAAACACATCGGGATGTTGATATTGCACGAGTCATTAGTGACGAGATGGTATTGAGGGGATCCCTCACTACCAAGGGTTTTTATTACCCATCTCTTGTCACTACGTTGTGTCTCCTCAACCACACCCCACTTACTGATGCTGACGGTGAATTACTACCAAGAGCTCCATTTAGAGCTGCTACTATCCGGGTTGGACGAGACACAAACCCCATTGATTTAGATGAGGAGGACGATCCTGTACTGGATGCTCGGGCCAAGCACTCCACGGATTCAGTCGGACCTTCCAGGTCTGCTCCTCGTGGAGCAAGCATGTCTAGATCCGAGTCCACACGACCTATGTTAAGGTCAATGGAGGAGGAGGTTGCTGCTCTGCACACCTCCGTAAATGGTTTACACACACGGCTAGATGCCATGTCCACTAGGCAAGCCCGGTCAGAAAACAGGTTTATGGCATGGTTCAGAGCACTTGGGAAAGCATGCTATGTCGACCCATCCACCGTCTCCGACTCCGAGTGAGTCACAGGTAAGTTTCCTTGCCCCTCTTGTGCTTTAATTTTTATTTATGCCATGAGGAAATGACATATTTTTAAGTGTGGGGTGGGTAACTTATGTTGTACATAATGTATATATTAGTGTAGTAAGTAATATAAAATAATAAAAATACAAAAAATCATAAAATTTTAAAAAAATCCAAAACAATATGAGTAGAGGACTATTCCTGATGACCGACTATTTAGGACAAGTACTCTTGAGGGAAGTGGTCCATGTAGGAATTTTTTATTTCTTTTATTTTTCTTTCTAGGTAATGTATCATCTCCCCCTTGGTATTTCTTTTGACCACAGTTCTTTTCCAAGGGTTTTTATTGAACCGGGTTAGGTAGATTTTTTTCTTTCGTTCTTTTTTTCTTAGGATTAGAGGAAAAGGGGCAACATGTAACCCCGAATATGCACATTAGAAAAAGCATAAATTTAACTTGAGAATGTATCTTCTAAGCTTGATTGTGGAATCTCAATATGCCTTAAATTGCACAATAATGCTTGCTTGAACATCGATAGGACTTTGTAGATAAACTGGATTCCAAATGATTTGCATGCTATGTGTGTGTGAGATTTTACTTACATTATATGTATTACATCATACCTAGAACTTGCCCTGCGTGTTTGCAAAGTGAAATAGAAGTTGTTTGGTTGTAGAAAGGATAGAGGCATTTCTTTGTGTAACCCCATATACCAATAAACATGAATTCACCCATACATTATATCTTAGTTAACCCCTTTGAGCTTGAAGCCTATTCTTTGATAACCCTTGAATGTTCTTCAAAATCTTATATTGTTCTACTTTACCTCCTAGAAGCACTTGTATTGTAATGAATATGCAAAAGTTTAAGTGTGGGGTGAAGGGAAATTGAAAAGGGAAAATCAAGAATGAATGGTAGAAAATAGTGAACTGGCCAAAATAATGTAAATGTATTGCAAAGCAATGAGAAAAAAAAATGAAAAGAAAAAGATATTTTGAGAAAAAGAGCTATATCAATGTATACATGAAAATTAGAAAGGCCAGTTACACCAACAAAAGAAAAGTGGGGATTAAAAGCAATTAAAGGTGAAGGAATGTTTAGGGGAGACATAAGAAAGAAAACGAAAAGGGAAGTTGTAAAAAGGAAAAGAAAAGTTCTTAGGGAGGTTAGTCACTATAACCAAAAGTATCCTGCCCATCCAGTAGCCAACATTACAACCCTTAAAGACCTCTTGATCTATGATTGAATAACTCGATTAGTGGAGTATTACACTAGGGGCAAGCCTATGGTGTGTCTGTATGCATATGAATGTTCTTTGTTGAGAGTGAGTGAATTTTTCCGATATTTGTAAGTTCAATTTTTTTGAATTCTTAATGTGTGGGAACTTCTCTCAATAGAATTGGTGAGGGAATGTAATTCAAGAGGAAGAAGGTAAATTTGCAAGTTTTTGGTAATAAGTAGAGTAAGTAATAATGTGCTGGGATAAGAGTTTATGGTTAAGTAAAGATCATGCATATCTTAGGTTGTTCATGTATAATAGCTTTTGTGACATAATTTGGGGGAGACAAATTTTTGTTAATTGGCCTAAAGTGTGATTAAAGATTGCTCGAGGACGAGCAAAGGTTTAAGTGTGTGGTATTGATAATAGGTGAATTTGACTATAATTGTACCCTAAATAATCACACTTTGTTATGGAATTAATGTTGTTTATAAGGACAAAATGCTTTGATTAGTGTTCGATTGTGTTTTACAGGTGCATGTGATACATTGGATGCCATAAAGAGCTATTTTGAAGTCCTAGGTTGATGAAAAGGCCAAAAGAAGAGCTAAAGTGAAGAGGTCTGGAAGAAGCAGTAAAGAATTAGAAGTATTGTTCATTCGCGGTTCACTCGCGGCCGCGGATGAACCGCGAAAAAAGAAGGCCTCTGAAGTTTGACTGTTTGCGGTCCGCTCGCGGCCGCGAACGAACCGCGGAAGGTTCCGCAGCAGCAATCCCAATTGGACTCAAACTTAGTTTTTAAGCCCTAAAACATCTATATAAACTCCTAGTTTGCCCCATAGAGGCATCTAATCGTTAATTCCAATACATTTGCAAGGTTTTTAGTAGGAGAGATTCCTCTCAAACTCTTTATTTTATTTTATATCAATTATTTTTTTCTGATTTCAATTCTTATTCTTGTTTCTTCAAGCATGAGTAACTAAATTCTTTTCTAAGGTTTTGATGGAACCTATTGGGTGATGAACTGATCGTTTATGTGATTACAAATTGTGACTTAGATTTCTATTTGTTCAACTTCGTTCTTATTGTAGTTAATTGGTAGAGCTCCCAATTAGTGGTGCCTATTTAGTGTGCATAACTTGGAAAAGAGTGCATATTTAGGTATATTGTTGAACAACACCACACCTAGGTTATTGGAGGAATCTATAACTTTAGGCGTAAAGACGGGGTTAGGAATAACGAAGTCTTGGGTGCAATCTTAAGTGAACTATTCAAATTAAAGCTAGATAGGGTAGCTCGGGAGAGTGCACTAGTAAATTATTGTAATTGCTCGGGAGAGGGTTACGATACACATAGCGTTCAAGATTGATAGAATATATTAACAATTTGTATGAGCATAATGATAAGGGATTCTATCAATAGGGGAAATCAATACCTTAGTCCTTCTCTATATTATTTTATTCAACATTCAATTCTTTCTTTCAAGCATTGTTAATTATTGCAAAGTAGTAGTTCGAAAATCTTACACAAAAATATTCTAAATTTTGGGAACTTGATTCGGAAGTACTTTGGGGTTGTGATAGTTGCAATTGGTAGGTTAATTCTCTGTGGGATCGATCTTGGACTTATTAGACCAAGTTTTATTGACTACGACTGTTGCTTGGACGTGAATCAAGTACCTTGTCCCCAGTTTTGAAGTTGCGCTCTACGATATTTTTGTCATGTAGCAGCTTCATCCTCTCCTTGTATAATCTTATGCTCTCAAAAGCTAGATACCAGAACTCTTCCAGCTCATGTAATCTGGTGACTCTTGGTTTACCCGCTTCATCCCAGCTAAGATTTAGTTGCTTGAGTGCCTACCATGCTTTGTAATCTAGTTCAACGGGTAGGTATCAAGCTTTCCCAAACACCAATTTGTATGGTGAAATGACGATTGGTGTCTTAAAAGATATCCTGTATGCCCATAAAGCATCATCGAGCTTTCTTGACCAGTCGGTCCTTATGGCATTCACTGTCTTTTTCAATACGCTCGTTATCTCCCTGTTGGAAACCTCAACTTGCCCACTAGTCTGTGGGTGATATGGAGTAGCCACCATGTGCTTCACATCATACTTAGCCAATAATTTCTCAAATGCCCGATTACATAAGTGAGTGCCCCCGTCGTTGATGATTGCCCTCAGCGTCCCAAAACGAGTGAAAATGTTTTTCTTTAGAAATCCCACCACCTCCTTAGCGTCGTTGGTGGGTAATGCAATAGCTTCCGCCCATTTGGACACATAGTCTACAGCAAGAAGAATGTACTTATTGCCATATGAGCTGACAAAGGGACCCATGAAATCTATTCCCCAAACGTCAAATACTTCCACCTGTTTGATTAGGTTCATGGGCATCTCGTGATGCCGGGAGATATTCCTGGTGAGTTGACATTTGTTACACCCTTTTACCCATAAGTGTGCATCTTTAAATACCGTTGGCCAGTAGAAACATGCCTCAATTATCTTGGCTGCTGTTCGAACTCCTCTGAAATGGCCACCATATGCTGAAGCATGACAAGCCTACAAGACAAAAGATTGTTCGATCTCGGGGATGCATCTCCGGATCATGTTATCAAGGCATATTGTAAACAAATAGAGCTCATACAAATAATAAAGTTGTCTTTCACGAAAAAATCTTTTCCTCTGGACCGACGACAGGTCATAAGGAACAATACCGCTGGCCAGGTAGTTTGCATAATCTTCATACCATGGCACTTCAAGGAGAGTGGTAGCTCGCAGCTGCTCATCTGGAAAGGTTTACAGAATTTCTCCACTCTCTTTAACAATTTCAGCTCCTTCAAGTTCTGATAAGTGATCAGCGACTTGATTTTTAGTACCCTTACGGTCACGGATTTCAAGATCGAACTCTCTCAGAAGTAGCACCCAACGAATTAAGCACAGCTTAGAGTCCTTCTTTTCAAGTAAGTACCTCAGTGCTGCGTGGTCAATAGGACCTGAACTTGTCGAACGCAAACACTACCGCCAGCATTTCCTTCTCCCTGACAGTGTAATTCTACTGTGCTCCACTCAGTGTTCTACTAGCATAGTAGATTTGATACATCAGCTTGTCCTTCCGCTGGCCCAACACTGCCCCCACTGCATGGTCACTTGCATCGCACATAAGCTCAAATGGTTGCTCCCAGTTGGGGGCAATAATAATTGGTGTTGTGACCATGCTCTTCTTCAGCTCCTCAGATGCAGTCCCGCAATCATCAGAAAATACAAATGGGTGATCTTTTTCAAGTAACTTACAGAGGGGATTGGCAATTTCTGAGAAGTCTTTAATGAACCTCCGGTAAAAACGGGCATGTCCAAGAAAGCTTCTAATGGCTTTGTTAGACGTTGGTGGAGGCAACTTTGCAATGACGTCAACATTGGCTCGGTCCACCTCAATACCCTTGCTCGAGACCTGGTGCCCCAAGATTATACCTTCTTATACCATGAAATGGCACTTCTCCCATTTTAACACCAAGTCGCTCTCAATACACCGTTTCAGCACTCTTGTCAGATTGACGAGAAATTCATCGAATGAATTCCCTACCACTGAGAAATCATCCATGAACACCTCCATGATATATTCCACCATGTTAGTGAATATGGCCATCATGCACCTTTGGAATGTGGCAGGTGCATTGCATAGGCCAAATGGCATCCTCCTGAAGGCAAAAATGCCATATGGGCATGTGAAGGAGGTCTTCTCTCAATCTTCAGGGGAAATTGAGATCTGATTATACCCCGAGTACCCATCCAAGAAGCAAAAATGTGACCTTCCTGCCAACATGTTGAGCATCTGGTCAATGTAGGGAAGTGGGAAGTGGTCCTTATGGCTATCTAGATTCAGTTTCCTGTAGTCCATGCATATCCTCCATCTGGTGACGGTTCTTGTTGAGATGAATTCATTGTTCTCATTTTGCACAACCGTCATGTCACCCTTCTTTGGCACACATTGAACTGGGCTAACCCAGCTACTAACAAAGATTGGGAAAATAATTCCCGCGTCTAGCCACTTCATCGCTTCCTTACTCACCACTTCCTTCATATTTGGGTTCAGCCTTCTTTGGTGTTGTCTTTGGTGTTGTCACACCCCAAATCGAGGGACATGACCAGCGCTAGACCGGGTAGCCCCAGTCAAGCGGACAGGGGTGGCTTTCATTCCCACACGTTACCCCTATGTTGATTATTTCTCAATAACCAAATATCTTACCAATTACAACTGATTTCACTATATACAAACATAACCATGCGAGTGATTCATTAACAAGTTTACAGTTTTTACAACGCCGACATAATATATACATAAGACTGGAATCCCTCAGTTTTGCATGTCTACGGAGCCTCTAGGATACAAAAGGGAATACAATACTTGCCGATAACAAGGCTCCGGCTATACCTTACAAAAATCAAAATGAAGTTTGCAACAAAAGTGGCATGACCCATACCGGGCCCCCGAGGAAGAAAGGGGCTCACCAAAATGGGTAGTGGAAGATGAAGAATACTACTGTCGACGAGCTGAAGTGCCTGCTACTGATCCACCTACAATCATAACACGAATGTAGCGTCCCCGGCAAAAGGAATGTCAGTACACTAGAATAGTACTGGTATGTATGGACAAACGTTGTCCCAAGTAAACTCAAGCCATTAAACAAGTAATCACGATGATAAGACAACCAACCAGGTTTTCCACGTTTTCCTCATTTCAAATAATTCTCAACACAAAGCACGTTTTAAGATCAACAAGAAGAACAACAACCAATCAATCACGTAAAACACAAGTAGTCAAACAAAGGGGCAATCAGTGCCCCACAGGTTGCAAACTCTCCTGTTGTCTCCTTTTACAATTTCATATCACAATTTTGTATCAATTACATTAGCGATTTCGATCGCTTTCCATCCTTATTACCTCGTCCACCCTTATTACCTCGGCCACCCTTATCACCCCAACGCACACCTTATTTTTTCATGTTGCGTTTCGCAACCCGATTCCACTGTATAGTTTCAAACATAACAATCACAAACGACAAATAAGGCACTACACAAAATTACAACTAGTTCAAATAAGCAACTTACAATTCGGTTCATATTCTTAAATACTTTTTCAAACTGATATCACAACCAAGTTACCATGTTTCCATATTCGAGAGTACCCACATAAGTATGTCCAATAATTTACCACAATGCAAGTGTTTCAAATCCTTCCACAATAAACCATGTGTACCATCACAATGATTGTTATCTATTCTTTACCATTTTCGGTTCCCTTCTTTTCTTTCAATTCATATTTCATACCTCACCACACGTGGTTCAACATCAATTGAATACCCAACAACAAAATCGAAGAATTTCATACAATCTCTAAATTAACATGTACTAAACAAATTGCACACATATGGGCGATTTTACAAGAATCAAAATTAGCCATACATACCTGGTATCGGGTTTTCTTCCTTTAATCTCCTACTTTATGCTTACCCAAGTTATCCTTTTTCGCCCACCTTGTTCTTGCAGACTCTTACTTCTACTCACTTCTTTTTACAAAAAAATCAATTTCAATAATCATGCATGAGTGTTAAATTCTAATTTCAAAAGCTATTATATGCAAACCATTCTTTGCCCATTTTAAAACTTAAAATTAGGGAAAATAGTAAGGGTTTTTACCTTGTAAAGATTAGGGAAGTTGAATATTTGCCCTAGGATCCTTTGGGCTAAATGTTTGGAACAATTCTTGAAGATTATAGACTTTTCTCTCTAAAACCCCTCTCTTCTCTCTCTAATTTTGGTAAGAAGACATGATAAACTGAAGGAGAAAGGTGTTTTATTAAACAAGGGTTCGGGTAAAAAAATTTACAAAAATCTGGGCCGAGTCAATTCTGCGATCACATCTGCGATCGCATAATCAACATGTGGTCCTCATATTGACTGCAGAATCGCCTCAAAATTTTCATAGATTCTATTACGAAATGCGACCAAAATGCGGTCCGCGTTCTTGATCTGCGGTCGCAGAATGCACCACAGATTTGACACTCAAAATTCTCGAGAAATTATGCGGCAGATCTACGGTTCGCAGATCCATTCTGCGATTGCATATCGACCGCATTTTCAACACCAGTTTTTAAAACATTTTGTTAAGCTCTACGGTAGGAATACGGTCCACATAGCAGATCTGCGGTCGCATTCCTGACCGCAGAATCGACACTTTTTGGAAAAATTAATTCTTTAATTTTTTGAAACTTAAATCACTACCAAGGGCCCGAACCGCGGCGAGCTTGCAAGTCGTGAAGAATTCTACGCATTCCTAACACATTATTCGGACCATAACACCATAGTTACTAGGTTTTAAGCACAAAAATTTTACGGGGTCTTACATCCTCCCCCCTTAAAATCATTCGTCCTCGAATGAGGATTTTGAAAATGAGTTGGTTTTGAAAGACATGATATGAAACTGTCAAAATATTAACTAACTCTTATATTTTAGAAAACTTTCGCCAGAGTTTCCTTTGTATTATGGACATATCCACCTGTCAGAGGGCCCCCGAAACACATTACCAAACAACAATACATAATTACAGCACTTTCCACAGCTTGTATACACTTTCTTACCTCAACGACTGCATATATTCCATCACATTGTTACAATTGCACATAAACTAGTTTGTTCAATGAGTTCTTACCTTATTTAACCATCTCAATACACCATGTACACATAAACAAACAATTATCGATCTGCACTTACTATTAGTTGTTTATTTAACACATGAATCTTTATAAGGCTTCCATTTATCAAGAAAGGTTGAAGTGATCCAAGGTAACAACACATACAACTCATTACAAAATAGTGGAAACTTTACTAACACTAAGAAGGAAACAACTTGGACAAGACGATAGTTACTAGGAGTAGAAGGATCGCCTAATTTCTTCTAAGGTTGATCAAACGAATGGGGGTACTTTTCCTTAATCTCTTTTTCTGCTTCGCACGTGGCCTCCTCAACTTGTTGGCTTCGCCACAATACTTTGACAGAGGCACCTTCCTTATTTCTCAACTTATGAACTTGCCTATCAAGGATGGCAACCGGAACCACTTTATATGACAAATCTTCTTTCACCTCAATAGATTCAGCTGGCATAATGGTGGATGGATCTCCAATCAATTTCTTAAACATGGACACATGGAATACCGCGTGCACTGATGACATCTCAGGAGGCAACTCCAGCCTATAAGCAACTTGACCAATCCTTTGAACGATTCGATATGGCCCAAAATAACTAGGACTTAATTTCCCTTTCTTATCGAATTTCATGACTCCCTTCATATGAGATACCCTCAAGAACACCCAATCATCAACTTGAAACTCCAAATCTCTTCGGCGAACGTTTGCATAGGATTTTTGGCAACTCTGTGCGGTTTTCATCCTCTCTTGAAAAACCTTAACTTTTTCCATAGCTTGGTACACCAGATCTAGCCCTAGCAATTCCGCGTCACCTACCTCAAACCATCTGATTGGCGACCTACACCTTCTGTCGTACAATGCCTCAAACGGGGCCATCTGAATGCTAGCATGAAAGCTGTTATTATAAGCAAATTCTATCAGTGGTAAGTGTTCATCCCAATTACCTTTGAAATCTAATACACAAGCCCGCAACATATCTTCAACCGTCTGAATAGTCCGTTCGGCCTGACCGTCGGTCTGCGGATGGAAGGTTGTGCTGAGATTTACCTGAGTTCCCAAAACTTGCTGAAACTTCTTCCAAAAATTAGCTGTGAACTGAGCTCCACGATCCGAAATACTAGAAAGTGGAGTGCCATGAAGCCTCACTATCTCTTTGATGTACAACCTTGCATATTGCTCTGCAGCATTAGTGGACTTGACTGGCAGGAAGTGACCAGATTTGGTGAGGCGATCCACTATCACCCATATCGAGTCAAACTTAATGCTGAGTGCGAGGTAACCCCACCACAAAATCTATATTGATCATCTCCCATTTCCACCTTGGTATATCTATAAGCTGGGTTAATTGATTCACGTCCAAGCAACGGTCGCAGTCAATATAACCTAGTCTAATAAGTCCAAGATCGATCCCACAAAGAATTAACCTATCAATCACAACTTTCACAACCCAAGAGTACTTCCGAATCAAGTTCCCAAAATTTAGAGTATATTTTTGTATGGATTTCGACTAACTACTACCTTTGCAAGAATTAAAAATGCTTAAAAGAAAGACTTGAATGTTGAGTAAAAATAATATGGAGAAGGACTAAGGTATTGATTTCCCCTATTGATGGAATCCCTTATCATTATGCTCATACAAATTGTTAATATATTCTATCAATCATGAACGCTATGGGTATCGTACCCCTCTCCCGAGCAATTACAATAATTTACTAGTGCACTCTCCCGAGCTACCCTAGCTAGCTTTAATTTGAATAGTTCACTTAAGATTGCACCCAAGACTTCATTATTCCTAACCCCGTCTTTACACGTAAAGTTATAGATTCCTCCAATAACCTAGGTGTGGTGTTGTTCAACAATATACCTAAATATGCACTCTTTTCCAAGTTATGCACACTAAATAGGCACCGCTAATTGGGACGTCTACCAATTAACTACAACAAGAACGAAGTTGAAAAAATAGAAATCTAGTTCACAATTTGTAATCACATAAACGATAAGTTCATCACCCAATACGTTCAATCAAAACCTTAGAAAAGGATTTAGCTACTCATGCTCAAAGAAAGAAGAATAATAGTTGAAATCATAAAGAAATACTTGATATAAAATAAAAGAATGAGTTGAGAAGATTCTCTCTTACTAAGTATCTTGCAAAACTAGTGAAAAATACACAACATGCCTCTATTGGGCGAACTAGGGCTTTATATAGAGGTTTTAGGGCTAAAAAAACTATGTTTGAGTACAATTAGGACTGCTGCTGCGGCAACTTCCGCGGTTCGTTCGCGGCCACGGACGGACCGCGAACAGTAAACTTCAGAGAGCCTGTTTTTTTCGCGGTTCATCCGTGGTCGCAGATAAACCGCGGTTTTTCACCCTGTTTAGTTGGTAATTTGGAAAGACTCAAAACATAAAAGTTGTAGCCCTTTGAGTTAGCTTTTCAACCATATATTATCGAGCTAAACTGGAGTTCTTAGCGAAACGTTATGTCCAATTGACTAAACAATGCACAATATGCCTCATCCATTCTTCGCGTGTACTACACTTATCAAATTTGACCACCGAACTCGATCTCGGCTTAATTCCTTGAGCTTTTACTCATACTTCAAAGCTCCAAATCACTTAAATTCATTCCATAACATCCATATAGCTCAGAATCACACCTTCCCGGCTATTTTCAACATAAGTTCTTGACTTGTACCATACTTTGGCCTTTTTCACCATCTTTTGACTCCAAAACTTTCTCTTTTAGTCTTCATTAGCTCATATGTACCTATAACACACTAAGAACACTAATAAAAGCATTTTGTCATCATAAACAATATCAAAATAACAATAAAGCGTGATTATTTAGGGCATAAATATAGTCAAATTCACCTATTATCAGTACCCCACACTTAAACCTTTGCTCGTCCTCGAGCAACCTTAATCACACTTTAGGCCAATTTATTTATGTCTCCCCCAAATTATGTCAGAAAAGCTATTTTTCATGATTAACCTAAGATATGCACAAGCCTTACCTAACCGTAAACTCTCATGCCAGCACATTATTGCTTACTCTAATTATTACCAAAAACTTACAAATTTACCTTCTTCCTCTTGAGTTACACACCCTCACATAGTTTATTGAGAGACGTTCCCACATATAAACAATTCAGAACATGGAACTTATAAATATCGGAAAAATTCACTCACTCTCAACAAAGAACATTCATATGCATACAAACACACCATAGGCTTGGCCCTAGTGTAATACTCCACTAATCGAGTTATTGAATCATAGATCAAGAGGTCTTTAAGGGTTGTAATGTTGGCTACGGGATGGGTAGGATACTTTTGGTTATAGTGACTAACCTCCCTAAGCACTTTTCTTTTCCGTTTTACAACTTCCCTTTTCGTTTTCTTCCTTATGTCTCCCCTAAACATTCCTTCACCTTTATTTACTTTGAATCCCCACTTGTCTTTTGTTGGTGTAACCGACCTTTCTAATTTTCATATATACATTGATATAGCTCTTTTTCTCAAAATATCTTTTTTTTCTCATTGCTTTGCAACACATTTACATTATTTTGGCCAATTCACTGTTTTCTACCATTCATTCTTGATTTTCCTTTTTTCAATTTCCCTTTACCCCACACTTAGACTTTTGCATATTCATTACAATACAAGTGCTTCTAGGAAGTAAAGTAGAACAATATAAGATTCTGATTTTTCATGAACATTCAAGGGTTATCAAAGAATAGGCTTTAAGCTCAAAGGGGTTAACTAGGATATTATGTACGGGTGAATTCATGTCTATTGATTTATGGGGTTACACAAAGAAATGCCTATATCCTCTCTACAACCAAAAAACTTCTATTTCGCTTTGCAAACACAAATGGCAAGTTCTAGGTATCATGTAAAACATATAATGTAAGTAAAACCTCACACACACGTAGCATGCAACTCATTTGGAATCTGGTTCATCTACAAAGTCCTATCGATATTCAAGCAAGCATTATTGTGCAGTTTAAGGCATATAGAAATTCTACAGTCAAGCTTAGAAAATACATTCTCAAATTCAATTTAAGCATTGCTAATGTGTATACTTGGGGTTACATGTTACCCTTTGTCCTCTAATCCTAAGAAAAGAAAAATCCACCTAACCCAGTTCAATAAAAACCCTTGGAAAACAACTGTGGTCAAAAGAAAAACCAAGGGGGAGACATCGGGCCAAGCCAGCTAATATAATTTACAGCTACATCTACCCTTCATATTCGGGCCATAATTTACAGCTACATCTATCCTTCATATTTCTATTTTTATTTCGACTTAGACCCTTAAGAAACCCGTCACCAAGTGTCCATCATCGGGCCAAGCCAGCTAATATAATTTACAGCTACATCTACTATATACAATATACAATACAAGATAAGTCTCCCACCCCACACTTAAAATCATGCCATGTCCTCATGGCATAATAATACATGTATAGCACAGAAGGGTAAGAAAACTTACCTGGGATCTACCCCGTGTCTAGCCACTTTATCACTTTCTTTTTCACCCTATCCTTCATATTCGGGTTCAGCCTTCTTTCGCATTTCCTATAAGGTTTGTGCCCCTCTTCCCGGAGAATCTTGTGCATGCAGTATGCAAGGTTGATCCCCTTTATGTCTGCCATGGTCCAACCATTGGCAGCTTTACATTCCTTGAGTACCTGTAATAGCTTTTGAGCCTGCACATCTAACAAACCAGATGAAGTAATAAGAGGTAAAATGGAGTTAGGGCCTAGAAATTCATACCTGAGATGAGATGGTAATGGTTTAAGCTCACGATTTTGTGGCTCTTCTATGGATGGCTTTCCAGGCGGGGTCTCACTCTCTAAGTGTGGAGGCTCGAATTCAAGCTCTCTCTCCCAAAATCCCTTGCCTTCTAGAGATAGTACCCATTCAGCTAAACTTTCACCATTTACCTCTTCCATGTTCATCAGGCATGCTTGAAGTGGATCTTTAATGGTCAACTCTACATCATCTGTCTCCACTATCACATCAAACACATTAATAAGAGAGCAATCCGCAAACTCACTTGGGCGCCTCATGGATTTTTGCACATTGAATATGATCTCCTCATCATTCAACCTCATCTTGAGCTCCCCAGTTTCACAATCAATTAGAGCTCTCCCGGTGGCTAGGAATGGTCTTCCTAGGATTATAGGAATTTCCTCGTCCACCTTGCAATCAAGAATAACAAAATCGGTGGGAAACACGAATTTCCCTACCTAGATAAGCACATTATCTAAAATAGCAAATGGACGCTTAACCGTCCTGTCAGCAAGCTGTAATAACATAGAGGTAGGCCTGGCTCTCCCAATTCCTAACCTCTTAAAATGACTAAGGGCATGAGATTAATACTTGCCCCCAAATCACACAAAGCCTTTGTAAAGGCATAATTACCTATAGTGCATGGAATGGTGAAGCTACCTGGATCAGATAGTTCTCAGCAATGGGTCTGGAGACCACTGCACTATAAGTCTGGGTAACTATTATGGTGGCCAAGTCTTGGAAATCAAATTTATGCGACATCAAATATTTCATCATCTTAGCATACCCAGGCATTTCTTTTAAAGCTTCAATTAAGGGAATGTTTACCTGGATTTGCTTGAGCATCTCAAAGAACTTTTTGTATTGCTCTTCTTTCTGGTGTTTGGCCAACCTTTGGGGGAATAGTGGTGGAGGCATCTTCTTCCCACTGACTTGGGACTTTTCTTTCTCTATCACTTTCTCTTCAATCTGCTGCTCTACCTGTTCAACTATATTATTCGTTCCCTGCTTTGCCTCTTGATTTTCAGCAACTGGCTAGACTGTAACTTCTGTCAACCTTGTGGACTCATCCAGTTCAATGGGAAATGGAGTAGGTGTCTCAGCCTGTCTGTTGATTTTCTCACTTTCATTCTCAGCATCAAGATCTCTACTGCTTCTCAGAGTTACTACCATCATCTGCTTTGGGACTTGGTCTTTTGGGTTTGTTTGTGTATCTGCAGGTAATGTCCCTTGAGGACGATTCTTGAGAGACATAGCATTCTGGCCTACCTGTATTTCAATATTCTTTATAGCTGTATCATGGGCATCTATCCTCTTATTGGTCTTGGCATTTGACCTGATTACATGTTGCATCATAGCTTTCAACTCTGCAAACCCGTCGTCATGTCTACCCCCATGTGGTGGTGGAGGTGGATGATATCCCTGCTGCTGATTTCCGAAATTCTGAGGTCTAGGATATGGGGCTATGTTGTGTAGTGGCCTCATACCCGCTGCATTAAATTATGGCTGAGGAGGTTTGTACTGCATTGGAGCCTGTTGGCCCCAGTTTTGATTACCTTGTCGCTGCCCTCTATAGTTAGCCACACAGTTCATATCCTCATGCTGATGATGATGTTCTTGGTCTACAACCCATGGATTACCTATGGGTTGGCTAATGCAAGATGTGTATAAACAACCATTGGTAGTATCTACAATGTGAACCTGATGCTTGACCCCTGATTCTTCCACCTTCTTTGTCAGGATGCTCATTTGTGTCAATAAAGTTGCCATGTTCTCCTCTAGAGTGTTGGATGGATCTAGAGGTACAAAGTGTACCACTGGTGTGATAGGAGCATTCCTGGACGTCCATCCAGAATTTTGAGCCATCTTGTCTAGCAAATTTTGGCCCTCTCTCTAAGTCTTGTTCAGAAAAGCCCCACCTGCTGAAGCATCTACAATGTTCTTCATGCTGTCTGAAAGCCCCATGTAGAATCTTTCGCCCAACATCTGCTCAGGAATCCCATGGTGAGGACACATAACAAGCATACCCTTGATTCTGCCCCAAGTTACATGTAATGTTTCCATTGGTTTCTGCTTGAAGCTCACAATATCATCAATTTGTTGAGTTGTCTTGTTATGAGGATGAAACTTGTTGTGGAATTGTTTAACTAACTCATCCCAAGTTGCAATGGAGTTTATTGGGAGTGACTTTAGCCATATCTGTGCTGCTCCTGTAACTGAGAACGGAAAGAGTAATAATCTGATAGCTTCCGGAGTTACATTCGGTTGCCTCTGTATCTTGCATATTGAGAGAAAGTTGTTTAGGTGCTGTTGTGGATCTTCAACCTGAGACCCAGAGAATAATCCCTTATTTTGCAACAAGTGAAGCGTGTTATTAGTGATCTGGAAAGACTCAGCTTGAATTGCTGTCACAACGATGGCAGTTGCCAAATTATCCGTTGTGGGTTGTGCCCAGTCAAACAGTGCACCTTCCTGTGCCTCCTACGCCTCTTGCATATTTAGCTCGGCTTGCTGGTTTTGTTCGTTTACAACACCCATGTTGAATTCTAGTTTGATTAGTTGTTGAGATTGCTGAATTTGTTTGATAGCTTTTTTACGTGCCCCGAAAGATTGCTCTAGGTCTGAGAGTCCTTCAATTAGTTCTCAGTCCTTGCAGATTTTCTAGGCATGCACCTGAGTACCCAAATCAACAACCATCAAAATATTCAATGTAAAGTTTAGAAAGAACCTGACTACACAATAATCTTGATTTTCTATCAATGGCAATTGATAATTCCGTTAATTCCCCGGCAACGGCGCCAAAATTGATTCACGTCAAAGCAACGGTCAGAGTCAATATAACATGGTCTAATAAGTCCAAGATCGATCCCACATAGAATTAAATTATCAATCACAACTTTCACAACCCAAAAGTACTTCCGAATCAAGTTCCCAAAATTTAGAGTATATTTTTGTATGGATTTCGACTAACTACTACCTTTGCAAGAATTAAAAATGCTTAAAAGAAAGACTTGAATGTTGAGTAAAAATAATATGGAGAAGGACTAAGGTATTAATTTACCCTATTGATGGAATCCCTTATCGTTATGCTCATACAAATTGTTAATATATTCTATCAATCATGAACGATGTGGGTATCATAACCCTCTCCCGAGCAATTACAATAATGTACTAGTGCACTCTCCCGAGCTACCCTAGCTAGCTTTAATTTGAATAGTTCACTTAAAATTGCACCCAAGACTTTGTTATTCCTAACCCCGTCTTTACGCCTAAAGTTATAGATTCCTCCAATAACCTAGGTGTGGTGTTGTTCAACAATATACCTAAATATTCACTCTTTTCCAAGTTATGCACACTAAATAGGCACCGCTAATTGGGACGTCTACCAATTAACTACAACAAGAACGAAGTTGAACAAATGGAAATCTAGTTTACAATTTGTAATCACATAAACGATAAGTTCATCACCCAATAGGTTCCATCAAAACCTTAGAAAAGGATTTAGCTACTCATGCTCAAAGAAACAAGAATAATAATTTAAATCATAAAGAAATACTTGATATAAAATAAAAGAATGAGTTGAGAAGATTCTCGCTTACTAAGTATCTTGCAAAAGTAGTGAAAAATACACAAGATGCCTCTATTGGGCGAACTAGGTCTTTATATAGAGGTTTTAGGGCTAAAAAACTAAGTTTTAGTACAATTAGGACTGCTGCTGCGGCGACTTCCGCGGTTCGTTCGCGGCCGCGGACGGACCGCGAACAGTAAACTTCAGAGAGCCTGTTTTTTCGCGGTTCATCCGCGGTTGCATAGAACCGCGGGTTTTCACCCTGTGCCGTTGGGAATTTGGCATAACTAAAAACATGAAAGTTGTAGCCCTTTGAGTTAGCTTTCCAACCATATATTAGAGAGACAAAATGGAGTTCTGAGAGAAACGTTATGTCCAATTTACTAGACAGTACACAATATGCCTCATCCATTCTTCGCTTGTACTACCCTTATCAAATTTGACCCCCGAACTCGATCCCGGCTTAATTCCGTGAGCTTTTACTCAGACTTAAAAGCTCTGAATCACTTAAATGCATTCCATAACATCCATATAGATCGGAATCACACCTTCCCGGCTATTTTCAACATAAGTTCTTGACTTGTACCACACTTTGGCCTTTTTCACCATCTTTTGACTCCAAAACTTGCTCTTTTGGTCTTCATTAGCTCATATGTACCTATAAAACACTAAGAACACAAATAAAGGCATTTTTTCATCATAAACAATATCAAAACAACAACAAAGCGTGATTATTTAGGGCATAAATATAGTCAAATTCACCTATTATCATTAATCCACTGGGCCGTTGATGCTCGGCTTTCACTTGCTGACAGTTCGGGCATTTAACTATAAAGCTTGCCCCATCCCTCTTCATACCGTTCCATCAATAAATCTCCTTGAGATCATGATACATTTTCGTGGATCCTAGGTGCACAGAATACCTGGAAATATGAGCCTCTAGCATTACTCTCTCCCGAAGTTCGTCCATGTCTGGGACACATAGCCTACCTTGACACCGCAATACAGCATCCTCACTGCTGAGTACAAATGCTGAGGTCTTGTCATTCACGATTGCTTCCTTCACCCGAACCACTGCTGGATCCATAAACTGCTTTTCCTTCATTTCTGCAACCAATGATGATTCTGCTCCATTATGCACCAAAACATTCTCCTCGTCTGACGCCGAGATACAAACCCCCAAACTGGCCAATTGGTAAACCTCCCGAGATAGGGGTCTCTAATCCACACCCAGATGAGCCAAACTACCCATGGATTTTTTACTAAGAGCGTCGGCTACCACGTTTGGCTTCCCTGGTTGGTACAATATGTTCATATCATAGTCTTTCAGCAATTCTAACCACCGCCGTTGCCTCAGATTCAGCTCCTTCTGCTTGAACAAATATTGGAGGATCTTGTGGTCTAAAAACACATCTACATGAACCCCATAAAGATAGTGCCGCCATATTTTCAAAGCAAACATAACTGCCGCAAGCTCCAAATCACGTGTCGGATAATTCTTCTCGTGGTTCTTGAGTTTCCTGGAAGCGTAAGCTATGACTTTCCCATGCTGTATCAAAACACATCCCAAACCAACCCTGGAGGGATCACAATAAACCTCAAAACCACTTGTGCCTTCTTGCAAGGCCAATACTAGTGCCGAGGTCAATCTTGACTTCAATTCTTGGAAACTTTTCTCACATGCATCGGACCACTGGAACTTAACTGCCTTCTGCGTCAGTTTAGTCAATGGGGAGGCGGGGGTTGAAAATCCCTCCACAAACCTCCGATAGTACCCTGCAAAACCCAAGAAGCTACGAATCTCTATCGCGGTCGTGGATCTAGGCCAATCCTTCACTGCCACAATCTTCTGAGGATCCACCTGAATCCCCTCACTAGAAATAACATGCCCTAGAAAGGCTACGGACTCCAACCAAAATTCACATTTGATGCCGATGAAGGGTCTAGAATGCTTCTCTAAGGTGAATGGCATTATCTTCCCCGCTTCGAGAGTAGGTGAGGATGTTGTTAATGAATACAATCATAAAGGAATCTAGGAATGGCTTGAAAACCCGATTCATAAGGTCCCTGAAAGCTGCTAGGGCATTGGTTAGCCCAAAAGACATGACCAAAAACTCGAAGTGATCATAACGAGTTCTGAAAGCGGTCTTAGGAATATCCTGCTCCTTGATCTTCAACTGGTGGTACCCGGACCGTAAATCAATTTTTGAGAAGAACTTTGCTCCCTGCAATTGGTCAAACAGATCATCCACTCGAGGCAAAGGATATTTATTCTTGATGGTGACTTTGATGAGCTGCCGATAATCAATACACATTCGAAGTGACCCGTCCTTCTTTCTGACAAAGAGAACCGGAACACCCTACGGTGACACGCTCGGTCGTATGAACCCTTTCTCTAACAAATCCCTCAGCTGCTCTTTTAACTCCCTTAACTCTGCTGGTGCCATTCTGTATGGTGGAATGGATATTGGCTAAGTATCTGACAATACATCAATCCCGAAATCAATCTCCCTATCTGGCGGGATGCTTGGAAGCTCATCCGGAAACACCTCGAGAAATTCATTCACAATTGGCACGGACTCGAGGGTAGGCACATCTGAGGTAGTGTCCGTTACCTGGACCAAATGATAGATACATCGCTTCTTAATAATCTTTGAAGCCTTAAGTTAGGAAATTAACCTACCCCTTGGCACTACGCCATTTCCTCTCCATTCAATAACCGGCTCGTTAGGGAACTCGAGCCTCACGACTCTCGTCCGACAGTGAAGCTTGGCTAAGCACGAATAGAGCCAATCCATCCCCATAATTACATCAAAATCTACCATCCCAAGCTCCATGAGATCGGCTGTGGTAACACGACCACTCACCGTAACAACACAATCCCTATAGACTCATGAGGCTGTAATAGAACCACCAACCAGAGTCGATATAGAGAACGGCTCATGAAGCTATTCGGGTTCTACCCCAAAACTTGAAGCAATGAAAGGGTGACATAAGACAAGGAAGACCCCAGATCAATGAGGGTAAAGTAATTAATATTCTGAACAGACAAGATATCTGTGGCAACATCTGGAGAAGCCACAACACTCTAGCGGCCACTCAACGCATAGAATCGCCTAGGTCCACCCCTACCATGAGCTCCACCCCTAGCTACATCACGCCCTCTTGATGCTGGAGGACATGCTGATGATGTAGTAGCCGAAGAAATCGATGTCTGAGCAAATCCCCTCCCCATACCCTAATTGGGTGCACGGTAGTCCCGCTCAATGTGACCTCTCACCCCACACCTGAAGCATATCGAAATATCAAGGTAGATGGTTTCTATATGAAATCTCCCACACTTGGGGCATGTAGGTCTCCCCTGCTGCTTGGACCTCATCCCAGGACGACCAGACTGACGAGACCTCCTACTGTCTGAACCGGGTCTCGAATGACAACCCTGCTGATGACTGTGCATAGATGGCAGTGCGCTCGCAGAGGACTGAGCATATGACTGGGATGGCCCTGATGACCCTATCCCTAGAAGTGATCTCCCTGATTGACCCATCGACCGGTCCGTGCTTCTACTCTCTCTCTCTCTGCGCGAATTTTAAACATTCTAGCCTCTGTGGCTTGAGCAAACCCCACGATCCTCCCATAGTTCATATCTGAGTGCAAAGCTGCTATGGCGGCCTCATTCACTACCAAAGGGCTAAGGCCCTGGACAAACCTTCGAACCCGGGCATCCATGGTCGACACTAAATGAGGAGCGTACTTGGAAAACCTTACGAACTCCATGTGCTACTCCCAAACACTCATACTGCCCTGTTTGATGACCTCGAACTCAGTGGCACCGACTGCCATTGTCTCAGCAGGCAAAAAGAGATCCATGAATGAATCCACGAACTCGTCCCATCTGGCATGAGGGCTCGCTTCCTCACGGGAATCCTCCCACATTTCGAACCATGAACCTGACGCTCCCTTCAGCCTATATGAGGCCAACTCTACCCCCTCTGTATCTGTAGCCTTCATCACTCTGAGGGTCTTATATATTTCATCAAGAAAGGCTTATGGTTCACCCTCTAGATCGGTGCCTGAGAATTCTGGAGGGGCCAACTGCAAGAACTAGTAAACTCTGGAGCTGGAGGAATGTCCTGTCCGCTGGAGGATGCAGGGTCATCATGGGATCTCTGGGCCTGGGCGGCCACTAACTGTGTTAACATATGAATGGCTCCCCAAAGATCCTTATTAGAGATACCTAAACCAGAAGCTAGAACTGTATCAGAGTCCGGAACGCTGGCAGGAGGGATGTTGGCATCCTCTACCGCAACTGGAATAGGGATACTCGGGTTTTGAACAGATGGTCCAGGCAAATTCAAGACTGGTGGGTCATTCTCGCCCACGGCATCGGGTAGATGATTTGTAGCCGCACTTGGGCCGGTATTGACCCCAAGGCCGAGTTTAGCATTCTTCGTAGGCGCCATATTCTGAAAAGTTTGGAATAGGCGCGAATTAGACACAAATATTTCCACATTGCACTTTACCGCACGATATAGATTAACAAAGAAGTGGGTGAATTCCTAAATGTCCATCTAGCCCCCAACTTATATGATGTGGTCGACGACACACCTATAAGAAGGGCACTACTAGACATGGCTCCGAGACATCCTAGGACACTTTAAAACCTTAGGCTCCGATAGCAAGTTTGTCACGCCCCAAATCGAGAGACATGACCGGAGCCTGACCGGGTAGCCCCGGTCAAGCGGACCTGGGTGCCTTTCATTCCCACGCATTACCCCTATGTTGATTGTTTCTCAATAACCAAATATCTTACCAATTATAATTGATTTCACAATATACAAACATAACCATGCGGGTGATTCATTAACAAGTTTACAATTTTTACAACGCCGACATAATATATACATATGATTGGAATCCCACAGTTTACATGTCTACGGAGCCTTTAGTATACAAAAGGGAATACAATACTTGCCGGTAACAAGGCTTCAGCTATACCTTACAAAAATCAAAATGAAGTCTACAACAAAAGTGGCATGAGCCACACCGGGCCACCGAGGAAGAAATGGGCTCACCAAAACGGGCAGTGGAAGATGAAGAATAATACTGCCGACGAGCTGAAGTGCCTATTACTGATCCACCTACAATCAAAACACGAATGTAGCGACCCCGGCAAAAGGGACGTCAGTATACTAGAATTGTACTAGTATGTATGGACAAACTTTGTCGCAAGTAAATTCAAGCCATTAAATAGGTAATCACGATGATAAGACAGCCAACCATGTTTTCCACATTTTCCTCATTTCAAATAATTCTCAACAAAAAGCACGTTTTAAGATCAACAAGGAGAAAAACAACCAATCAATCACGTAAAACACAAGTAGTCAAACAAAGGGGTAATCAGTGCCCCACATGTTGCAAACTCTCCTGCTGTCTCCTTTCACAATTTCATATCACAATTTTATATCAATTTCATTAGCGATTTCGATCGCTTTCCATCCTTATTACCTCGTCCACCCTTATTACCTCAGCCACTCTTATCACCCCAACCCCCACCTTATTTTTTTGTGTTGCGGCGCGCAACTCGATCCCACCGTACAAGTTCAAACACAACAATCACAAACAGCAAATAAGGCACTACACAAAATTACAACAAGTTCAAATAAGCAACTTACAATTCAGTTCAAATTCTCAAATACTTTTTCAAACTGATATCAGAACCAAGTTACCATGTTTCCATATTCGAGAGTACTCACACAAGTATGTCCAAAAATTTACCACAATGCAACTGTTTCAATTCCTTACACAATAAACCATGTCTTCCATCACAACGATTGTTATCGATTCTTAACCAATTTCGGCTCCCTTCTTATCTTTGAATTCATATTTCATATCACACCACACGTGTTTCAACATCAATTGAATACCCAATAACAAAATCAAAGAATTTCATACAATCTCTAAATTAACATGTACTAAACAAATTGCACACATATGGGCAATTTTACAAGAATCAAAATTAGCCATACATACCTGATGTCTGGTTTTCTTCCTTTAATCTCCTACTTTATGCTTACCCAAGTTATCGTATTTTGCCCACCTTGTTCATGCAGACTATTACTTCTACTCACTTTTATTTACAAAAAAATCAAGTTCAATAATCATGCATGAGTGTTAAATTCTAATTTCAAAAGCTATTATATGCAAACCTTTCTTTACCCATTTTAAAACTTAATAATAGGGAAAATAGTTAGGGTTTTTACCTTTTAATTATTGGGGAAGTTGAATCTTTGCCCTAGGATCCTTTGGACTAAATGTTTGGAACAATTCTTGAAGATGATAGACTTCTCTCTCTAAAACCCCTCTCTTCTCTGTCTAACTTTGTTAAGAAGACATGATAAAATGTAGGAGAAAGGTGTTTTATTAAAGAAGGGGTCGGGTAAAAACTTTACAAAAAGCTGGGCCGAGTCAATTCTGCGGTCGCATCTGGAATCCCAAAATCAACATGCGGTCCACATATTGACCGCACAATAGCCTCAAAATTTTCACAGGTTCTGTTATGGAATGCGACCAAAATGCGGTCCACATTCTTGATCTGCGGTCGTATAATGCACCATAGATTTGACACTCAAATTTCTCAAGAAATTATGCGGCAGATCTGCGGTCCGCAGATCTATTCTGCGATTGCGTATCGACCGCATTTTCAACAACATTTTTGAAAACATTTTGTTAACCTCTACGTTAGGAATGCAGTCCGCATAGCAAATCTTCGGTCGCATTCCTGGCCGCAGAATCGACACTTTTTGGAAAACTTAATTCTTTCAATTTTTGAAACATAAATCACTACCAAGGGCCCGAACCGCAACGAGCATTCCTAAGACATTATTCAGACCATGACACCACAGTTACTAGGTTTTAAGCACAAAAAGTTTACGGGGTCTTACAGGTGTTCCCTGGACGGTTTGTGCTCCTCTTCCAGGAGAATTTTGTGCATGCAGTATGCGGGGCTGATCCCCTTTATGTCTGCCATGGTCCAACTAATGGCAGTTTTACATTCCTTGAGTACCTGTACAAGCTTTTGAGCTTGCACATCTGGTAAACCAGATGAGATAATAACTGGTAAAGTGGAGTTAAGGCCTAGAAATTCATACCTGAGATGAGCTGGTAATGGCTTAAGTTCAAGCTTTGGTGGCTCCTCAATGGATGGTTTTGATGGAGGGGCCTCTCTCTTTTTTATGTGTAGTGGTTCAAACTCCAACTCTGCCTTCCAAAGATAGCACCCACTCCGCCAGACTTTCACCATTTACCTCCTCTAAATTCATCAGGCATGCCGGAAGTGGATCTTCAGCTGTCAATTCTACATCATCTATCTCTACTATCACATCTACTGTATCAATGAGAAAGAAATCCGCGAACTCACTAGGGCGTCTCATAGATTTTTGTACATTGAATATGATCTCCTCATCATTTAGCCTCATCTTGATCTCCCTAGTCTCACAATCAATCAGTGCTCTACCCATGGATATGAATGGTCTTCCTAAGATTATAGGAATCTCCTCGTCCACCTTGTAGTCCAGAATTACAAAATTGACGGGAAACACAAACATCCCCACCTGGATAAGCACATCATCCAATATCCTGAATGGACACTTAACCGTCCTGACAGCAAGCTGTAATAACATAGAAGTAGGCCTGGCTCTCCCGATGCCCAGCCTCTTATAGATCACCAAGAGCATAAGATTTATGCTAGCCCCCAAATCACACAATGTGTTAGCAAAGGCAAAGTTTCCTATAGTGCATGGAATAGTGAAGCTATCTAGGTCAGATAGCTTCTCAGGTATGGGTCTATATATCACTACACTACATGTCTATGTAAGAGTCACGGTGGCCAAATCTTGGAAATCAAATTACCGCGACATCAAGTCTTTCATAATCTTAGCATACCCAGGCATCTCTTTGAAAGCTTCAATTCAGGGAATATTTACCTGGATTTGCTTGAGCATCTCGAAGAATCTCTTGCATTGCTCCTATTTCTGGTGCTTGGCCAACCATTGGGGAAATGGGGTTGGAGGCCTCTTCTTCCCAATCACTTAGGATTTTTCTTTCTCTACTACATGTTCCATAACCGGCTATTCTACCGGTCCAGCTGCTTTAGACGTTCCCTGTTGCATATCATTAGTTTTTGCTGCTAGCTGGACTGTAACTTCTATCTACCTGGTGGACTCATCAAGTTCAATGGGTACTGGAATGAGTGTCTTAGCCTTCAAATTGTCTCTAGCGATGTCTTGCTCAACATCAAAATCTCTACTGCTTCTCAGATTAACTGCCATCAGCTGCTTTGGGATTTGATCTTTTGGGTTTATTTATGTGTCTGCAGGAAATGTCCTTTGAGGACGATTATTAAGTGTCATAGCAATCTGATCCACCCGCACCTCTATATTCTTGATAGCTGCATCATGTGCATCTATCCTTTCATTCATTTTGGCATGTGACCCAATTACCTGCTACATCATAGCTTCCAACCTTGTGAACCCATCATCATGTCTACCCCCATGTTGTGGTGGAGGGGGATGATACCCCTACTGCTGATTGTTGAAGGTCTGGGGTCTAGGATATGGAGCGATATTGTTGGGGTGGCCTCATACCTGCTGCATTATATTGTGGCTGAGGAGGCTTGTACTGCTGTGGAACCTGCTGACCCCAATTCTGGTTACCCTGTCGCTACCCTCCATAATTTGCCATGTAGTTCGTGTCTTCATGCTGATGATGATGTTCTTGGTCTGCAACCCATGGATTACATATGGGCTGACTAATGCAAGATGTGCATAAACCGCCATTGGTAGTATCTACAATATGAACCAGCTGCTTGACCCCAAATTCTTCCACCTTTTTCGTCAGGATGCTCATTCGTGTCAGTAAAGTAGCCATGATCTCCTCCATAGTGTTGGAAGGATTCAGAGGTACAGAGTGTACCACAGGAGTGATAGGAGCATTCATGGTCCTCCACCTGGAGTTCTGGACCATCTTGTCAAGCAAATTCTGCCCTTCTCTCCATGTTTTGCTCAGAAAAGCCCCACCTGCTGAGGCATCTACTATATTCTTCATTTTGTCTGAGAGCCCCATGTAGAACCTTTGACCCAACATCTATTCGGGAACCCTCTGGTGAGAACAAATAAATAGCATACCCTTGAATCTGCCCCAAGTCTCATGCAATGTCTCCATTGGTTTCTACTTGAAGCTCGCAATCTCATCAATTTGCTGAGCTGTCTTGTTAGGTGGATGAAAATTGTTGTGGAATTGTTTGACTAACTCATCTCATGTTGCTATAGAGTTAATGGGAAGTGAGTTGAGCTATACATGTGCAGCCCAGTAACTGAGAATGGAAATAGCAATAGCCTGATGGCTTCCGGTGTCACATTTGGCTGCCTCTGCGTCTTGCATATAGAAAGAAAATTCTTCAGGTGCTGCTGTGGATCTTCAACCTGAGTCCCAAAAAATAGTCCCTTGTTTTGCAACAAGTGTAGCATGTTATTAGTAATCTAGAATGATTCAGCTTGAATGGTTGGCACAATAATGGCAGTTGCCAAATTATCAGCAGTTGGTTGTGCCCAATCGAACAGAACACCTTCATGCGCCTCTTGCGCCTCCTGTTCGTTCAACCCAGCTTGCTAGTTTGGGTCGTTTACACTCCCATGTCAAAATCTAGTTTCAGTGGTTGCTGCGATTGTTGAAGTTGTCTGATTGCCCTGTTACGTGCCCGGAATGTTTGCTCAGGGTCTGAGAGTCCTTCAATTAGTTCTCCAGTCCTTGTTGATATCCTAGGCATGCACCTCACCACCCAATTCAACAACCGTGAAAATTTTAAATTTGGAGTGTGTAGAAAGAACCTGAATACACAAGAATCTTGTAGTTCTGTCAATGATAATTGATAATTCTGTTAATTCCCTGGCAACAACGCCAAAATTTTATCACACCCAACTATGTCGTATAAAACACAATGCAGTTGCTGTCAATATAATCTGGTTTATTAAGTCCAGAGTCGAATCCCACAGAGAATTAACCTATCAATTGCACTTCCAAAACCCAACAATACTCCTAAATCAGCTTCCCAAACTTTTGAATATATTTGTGGATGATTTCTACTAACTAATTTTTGCAAGAAACTAAAGACTTGAAGAAAATAATTGAATGTGATGTAAAGAATAATGAGAAAGACTAAGATATTGATTTCCCCTATTGATGGAATTCCTTCTGTTTATGCTAATACAAATTGTCAATATTTTTCTATCAGTCATGAACTCTATTTCTACCGTAATTCTCTCCCGATAAGTTACAATAATTTACTATTGCACTCTTCCGGGCTACCCTAGCGAGCTTTAATTTGCACAGTTCACTTTAGATTGCACCCAAGGTTTCGTTATTTCTAACCCCACCTTTACACCCACAATTATAGATTCCTCCAATAATCTAGGTGTGGTGTTGTTCAACAATAACCTAAATATGCACTCTTTTCCAAGTTATGCACACTAAATAGGCACAACTAATTGAGGATCATATCAATTAACTACAACAAGAACAAAGTTCAAATAGAAATCTATCTAACAATTTGTATTCACATAACCCAGAAGTTCATCAATCAATAGGTTCCATCAAAACCTTAGATAAAGATTTAGCTACTCATAATCAAGAAAACAAAATAGATAATTGATTTCATAATTAAGAATTCAATGTAAAAGAAAGAAAGATGTTGAGAGAGTTCTCTCTTACTAGTTTACTTGCAAAAGTAGTGAATAGTACAAAACATGCCTCCTTTGGGCGAATCCTAACAATATATATAGGGTTTAGGTTACACAACTTTTGTTTTTACACTTTAGTACTTAAAAATTCTGCCTTCCAGCGCGGTTTGACCGCGGTCGCGGTGGAACCGTGGTGGATTGAGTCTTCTGAATCTTGAAACATTCGCAAGCCTGTTCTACCGCTGTTCTGTTGTGGTCGCGGTGGAACCGTGGTCAAACAGTGCCTCGGATTCTACTGGCTATTTCAGCACAATTTTTCGACTTGCTCCACACTTGGCCATTTTCACCTTCTTTTGATTCCAAAACCGCTCTTTTAGCCTTCATTAACTCTTGTGTACCTATAATACACTAAACACTAATAAGAGAAGTTTTTCATCATAAATAATATCAAAACAACAATAAATTATGATTATTTAGGGCATAAATATAGTCAAATTCACCTCTTATCATTGTCTAAAGCCATCAGTTGCCACGAGCGATGCAAGACACAAACCACAACAACCGATGGCAATCGATAATTTAGTGAGCTTTGACCCATGCGCACGACACCTTTCGGCGCTACTTTCAGGATGTGTTGTCATTCTATTGCAAAAGTCCATCAGCCACCACGAGCGATGTCGCCTCCCGATGTTGACCGAAACACCCGATGGCAATCAGCAATTTACTGAGCTTTGCCCCATGCGCACGGCACCTTTTAGTACTACTTGCACAATGCATTACCGTTCCTTTGCAAAAATCCATCAGTCATCACAAGCAATGTCGCCTCCCGATGTTCGACACAACTAGCAACAACCGATGGTAATCGGCAATTTACTAAGATTTACCCCATGCACATGGCACCTTTCAGTTCTACTTGCATGATGCATTGTCATTCCATTGGATAAAGCCATCACTCATCATGAGCGATGTCGCCTCCCGATGTTGCCCGCAATAACCGATGGCAATCGACATTTACTAAGTTTCACCCCATGCGCATGGCGCCATGCGACGCTACTTGCACGATGCTCTACCATTCACTGTCTAAAGCCATCATCTGCCATGAGCGATGCTAGGCACAACCAGCAACAACCGATGGCAATCAGCAATTTACTAAGATTTGCCCCTTGTGCGCGGCACCCTTCAGAGCTACTTGCACGATTCATTGCCGTTCCATTGCAAAAAGCCATCCACCGTCATGAGCGATGTCTTCATCGGTTGTTGCCCACAACAACCCATGCCAATCGACATCTATTGAGCTCCGCCCCATGCGCACGGCACCTTGTGGCACTACTTGCACGATGCTCCGCCATTTGTTGTCCAAAGCCATCAGCCATCACGGGCTATGGGGGAGGGGGGGGGGGGTTTACAGATACCTACAACAATCGATAGCTATGGGATACTTACTAACCTTCTCACCATGCGCATGGCACCTTGCAGTGCTACCTGCACGTTGTTGTGCCGTTCCATTGCCAAAATCCATCAACCGCCATGAGTGGTGTGATGTCAGACGCAACCCACAACAACCGATGAAAATCGACAATTTACTAAGCTTTTCCCCATGCGTATGGCACCTTTCGGCGCTACTTGCACGATGCGTTACCGTTACATTGCAAAAATCCATCAGTCATCACGAGCGATGTCGCCTCCCGATGTTATGCCAGACACAACCCGTAACAACTGATGGCCATCAGCAACTTAGTAAGCTTCGCCCAATGCGCATGGCCCCTTGCGGTGCTACTTGCACGTTGCTTTGCCATTCCATTTGTAAAAGCCATTTTCTGCCACGAGCATTGTCGCCTCCCGATTTTGCCCGCAACATCCATTGGCAATCGGAAATTATTAAGCTTCGCCCCATGCGCACGGCACCTAGAGGTGCTAGTTGCAAGCTTCTCCACCTTTTATTGCCAAAAGCCAATGTTTTCCACGAGCGGTGTCACCACCAGGCATGCTACGAGCTCACACGAGTACTTGCCAACGTGGTTTGTGAACTTCAAGGATGTAGCACAGACAAGTCATGCATGCCCCCTATGCCCATGTCCCATGCCAGCGTCCCCCATGCATGCCCGCACTGCTTGGAAGCAAGCACCTGAGGTGCCTTTCAACACCTCTACCCCTCTTATATATTCTTAAAAAAAAGGGAAAAGAGCCAAAATTATACTCATACTATCGAAAATTAGTCACGTTAGTAAGCCGTTCTACTTTAAAGCTAAAATTGTCCGTACCATTAATAAAGTATGCAAAATTGTCCCTACCGTTACTAAAGTAGATTAATTTGTACCTAAATCTAACATATTTGGGAAAAAGGCCAAAAAAGTACCCCTACTGTTGAAATTTATCCACATTAATACCCCGTTTTACTTTCGGGCTAAAACAATATGTGACATTATTAATGTAGGAGAAATAGTACCCAAATTTAGCGGAGCTCATACGTGGCAACCGGGTCCCTGTTAATAATGTGACAACTAATTAATAAATTTCCAACTAGACTATTACAACCCTCCCCACATAATAACTCGCTCCATTTGATAACCCCTCCACCTAAAAACAATCTCAGTCGAATAAACGTAGGGTTCAAGCTCAAATTCATCATCATTGCCTCTTTCTTTCTCCTTTGCTCGACTCTATTTCTCTCATCTTCATCAATATCGCAAAGCAATACTTCTTCTCAGAGAAGAACCAAGTGGACTGATATTCCCCATTGGTCTTTAAAATCTTTCTCATAAATGCTTCATGCAGCCCACCATAAGTACTTCTTATATTCCCCATGTCCCCATATTTTGCACCAATTTGCCTCTATGTGCTTTAAACAATATCTATGGTGTGCCTCGGGAAGAACCAAGTGGATTGAATCAATCAAATCCTTACGATGCAAAATAGTAAAGAAATGCATCAAAAACTGAACATCTCCAGTAATGCAACAGTGGAACAAACCAATTAAATGCAATAATAAAACTGTGGTTAAATGCAACAGTAATGAAACTATTGAGATGCTACAGAACAGTATTGAAATGCAGCAGTTATGAACTAATGAGATACAACATAACAGTAATGAACTAATAAAATACAACAATTTTGAGGTCTAATGAATGTTGTAGCAACCTTAAGAACCAACTCCATGTCACGCCCTACCATGTCTTGCCACATCCAACGACGTCCTGACCCATGCCATGGATATGCCCTACCATGTCTTGCTATGTCCTGACATGTTCTGATCCATGCCATGGCCACACCCTGTCATGTCCTGCTACGTCCTAACATGTCATAACTCGTGCCATGGCCACGCCCTACCATGTCCTGCGATCTCCTGCCACGTCCTAACCCGTGATGTGGTGACGCCCTGCCATGTCCTGCTGCGTCCTGCGACATCCTGTCCCGTGCCATGGCAACGCCCTGCCATGTCCTACGACGTCCTGACCCATGCCAAGGCCACGCCCTACCATGTCCTGCAACGTCCTACGAGTTCCTGACCCGTGCCATGGCCACGCCCTGCCATGTCGTGCTACGTCCTGTGACGTCCTGACCCGTGCCATGGCCACGCCCTGCCATTTCATGAGACGGGCTGACCCGTGCCATGGCCACGCCCTGCCATGTTCTGTTACGTCCTGTCACGTATTGACCCGTGCCCTGCCATATCCCGCTACGTCTTGGTACGTCCTGACATGTCCTGACCGGTGCCATGGCCACGCCTTGCCATGTCCTACTACGTAGTGAGACGTCCTGACCCGTGCCATGGCCACTCCCAGCCATATCCTGCTATGTCCTGACACGTTGTGGCCCGTGCCATGGCCACGCCATGCCATGTCCTGACACGTCCTGCCACGTCCTGAACCGCGCCATGGCCACGCCCTGCCATGTCCTACTACGTCTTGTGACATCCTGACCCTAACTATGGCCACGCCTTGCCATGTTCTGCGACGTCCCGACCCATGCCATGGTCACGTCCTGCCATATCCTGCCACGTCCTGCGATTTCCTACCCCGTGCCATGGACACACCCAGCCATGTCCTGCTACGTCCTATGACGTTCTGACCCGTGCCATGGCCACGCCCCGCCATGTCTTGCTACGTCCTGCGATGTCCTCACCCGTGCCATCGCCACGCCCTGCTATGTCCCGCTACATCCTTCGACGTCCTGACCCGTGCCATGGCCATGCACTGCCATGTCCTGCTATGTCCTAACACGTCCCTGACCCGTGCTATGGCCACGCCCTGCCATGTCCTGCTACGTCTTGACCCATGCCATGGCCACGCCCTACCATATCCTGCTATATCCTGTGATGTCTTGACTCGTGCTATGGCCACGCCCTTCCATGTCCTGCTACATCCTGACTCGTGCCATGGCCACACCCTACCATGTTTTGCCACGTCCTGAGCCGTGCCATGGCCACGCCCTGCCATGTCTTGCTACGTCCTGACATGTCCTGACCCGTGCTATGGCCACGCCCTGCCATGTCCTGCTGCATCTTGACCCATTCCATGGGCACGCCCTGCCATGTCCTGCTACGTCATGCAATGTCCTGACTCGTCCCATGGCCACGCCCTGCCATGTCCTACTATGTCCTGACACATTCTGACCCCTGCCATGGCCACGCCCTGCGACGTCCTGCCATATCCTGCTACGTCTTGTGACATCCTGAACCGTCATGTCCTGCTACGTCTTGCGACGTCCTGATCCGTGCCATGGCCACGCCCTTCCATGTCCTGCTACGTCTTGAGACGTTCTGAACCGTGCCATGGCCATGCTCTGCCATGTCCTGCAATGTCCTGACCCGTGCCATGGCCACGTCTGCCATGTCCTGCCACGTCCTGACCCGTGCCAGGTCCACGCCCTGCCATGTCCTGCTACGTCCTACGACGTCCTGACCTGTGCCATGGCCACGCCCTGCCATGTCTTGCTATGGCCTGACACGTCCTGACCCGTGCCATGGCCACACCCTGCTATGTCCTTCCACATCCTGCGATGTCCTAACCCATGCGATGGCCATGCCCTACCATGTCTTCATACATCTAGACACGTCCTGACCCATGCCATGGCCATGCTCTTCCATGTCCTGCGACGTCCTGACTCGTGCCATGGCCACGCCCTGCCATGTCCTTCTACATCCTGACACGTACTAACCCGTGCTATCGCCACGCCCTACCATGTCCTTCCACGTCCTCAGTCGTGTTATGGCCACACCCTTCCATGTCTTGCTACGTCCTGACATTTCCTAACACGTACTATGGCCACGCCCTGCCATGTCCTGCTACGTCTTGACCCGTGCCATGGCCACGCCCTACCATGTCCTGATATGTTCTGCAATATCCTGACCCGTGCCACGACCACGCCTTGCCATGTCGTACTACGTCCTGACACGTCCTGACCCATGCCATGGCCACGCCCTGCGACGTCCTGCCACATCCTGCTACGTCCTGTGACGTCCTGACGCTTGCCATGGCCACGACCTGCCATGTCCTACTACATCCTGTCATGCCCTGACCCGTGCCATGGCCTTGCCCTGCCATGTCTTAAAACTCTTAGGCATAGGTTAGCCTCAAATAATTAAGAAAGTGGTACTGCTAATTAGAAATGACTTGACGAGATTATATGTTTCGAAAAAAGGGCAATGTGATTAAGTTAATGGCACATGGTAGTAGTGCGCCACTTGCAAGATAAATTGACTGTTGTTATTCTAGTTTGCTTGGTGGCATAGAAGAATTTTAGAGTATCTCTCATGATGTGCCTCGGTACTAGAGGTGAGTTATATAAGATAGTATTAAAATTAGGATCAGACATGGTAATTTGTGAGTTTTATGGACTTGAAGACTAGAGTTATTGAGGTAGCTGCCTGGCGTCCGCAGGAACCGATTTCTCTCCTTATCCCTTTTGTTTCCGCATTCTAGACTCTCATATGTATAGATTTGCTACTCAGT
Organism: Nicotiana noctiflora; assembly: GCA_032618575.1. Lineage (NCBI taxonomy): Eukaryota > Viridiplantae > Streptophyta > Magnoliopsida > Solanales > Solanaceae > Nicotiana > Nicotiana noctiflora. The sequence continues at coordinate 80,707 of JASVEL010011397.1, read as the reverse complement.
TGTATTTACAGGCTCTAGACTCGTGACACCAGATCATTTGGGAGTTATATTGATATTTTATGGCTTTTTCTCTTTCTTTTATCTATTATCACGGATTGAAACCATAGTAAACTCGTAATTTAACTATATTACTTGGTAGTGAGCTTTGTCCGTGGATTGAGATTGTTGAAATAGTGGGGCTTGCCTAGTATTGTGTTGGGCACCATCACGACCAGGATTGGGGTCGTGACACAAACTCTCAATATAGTACCAGCCCCGCGGGCTCACTGTCAGTCACATAATATAACATCAGCCTCACTCTCAAATCACATGGGTACCCGCGCTCACTGTGGGGGTGCAGACTCCGGAGGGGCTCCTACAACCCAAGCGTTATATGATCATAAGGCATGAACCTATACATATCAACATGAGGCCTTAAAGCCTTCTCATAATACACTCGAGGCCTGAAAGCCTCCTCACATATTGCCGAGGCCTGAAAGCCTCCTTACATATTGCTCGAGGCCTGAAAGCCTCCTCACATATCACTCGATACCTGAAAGCCTCCTCACATATCACCCGAGGCCTGAAAGCCTCCTCACATCACTCATTGTGTTCTCACACATGGCCCTCGGCCTTAATTAATACAAAAATAATCATATGCTCCTCGGGCATCTGTGAAAACAATAATGCTCAGCTCAAACAATAGTTCAATATCAGTTATAACTCAAGCTTGTGTAAAAATATAACTGAGTTCATGAAACAATGTAATTCAAATGGACAGAGTTCAAAACAATAATTCAAATAGGGAGGAAAGCAGTGATGATAGCTTAGAACGAGTTCAATCAGTCGGCAATAAGCCCCAAATATGGCAATAAGCCCAAGTCATAGTGAAAAACAACAAGTCATAGTCAAATACGCGGTAAAGTATCATCCGGACTGGACCGAGTTACAATCCCCAATAGTAAATGACCCCGTGCTCGTCATTTAACGTATGTCTCATCTCAACATAGCACCAAGGTGTGCAAATCCGGGGCTTCAAACCCTCAGGACATCAATTAAAATCATTACTCACCTCTTGCTAGCCAAAAGTCTGTCTTGATATGACTTTTCCTCTCAAATCAACCTCCTCGTGCGTCGAATCTGATCAAAACCACAAGGAATACGTCACAGTAGGCTAAGGGAACATAACTCAGTCAAAAGACTCCAAAAATATCTAAAATCGCGAAATTGGCAAAACCTGAGCGCCAGGCCAACTTCTCAAAAAATTAAAAAATTCACATCAACGGATTCCTTATCTCGCGAAGACTCTATACATATCAAATTTACCAAATTCCAAGCTCAAATGCTTCCTCAAACCTCAAATTTTCATTCTCTTAAGTTCACGCCCTAACCTCATTTTTGACCTCTAGTTCCTTTATTTTTCACCCTTAAATCATGCAATAACACGTTAGATTTATGTTTTAGGTTTAAGATTCCTTACCTAAATGGAGTCCCTTGATTCCGTCTCTAAAATCGCACAAAAGCCTCCAAGTACGCAGTGAAAATGTTAGGTTTTTCAAATATTCGCGAAGATAGAATTTTACTACCTCTGAACATGCCTGTTCGCTTCTACGGTATTAATGTCACTTCTCCGACACCGCTTTTTCAAAAATAGTTCCGCCTCTATGGAACTTCACTTATTTCCTTGGACCGCTTACGCGGGAAATGGTTTACTGCTCGGAAAATCTCCAAAATGCCCAACTTCGCTTCTACGACTTCCCATACGCTTCAACGGAACAACTTCTACGGTCCATTTTCGCATAAGCAGAAATACCAGATACCAAATCTTCAACAATCCTTAAACTCCAAATTCCATCTTGTTAGCCAACCGAAATCACCGCGAGGCCCCCGAGACCTCAACCAAAAGTACCAACACATCTTAAAACATTATTCAAACTTTCTCCAATCATCAAAACACCTCAACTAACACCAAAATCATCAAATTACACCGAATTCAAACCTACGTTCTTCAAAATCATCTGAAACACTCATTCGATCAAAAATCCAACCAAATCACCTCTGAATAAACTAAAATTTTGGACACACATCCAAAATCACCTAAAAAGCCTACTCAACTCTCGAAAACCCATTCCGACCCTCGGATAAAAATCTCACCTATCAAACGGAATTCGCCAAAATAAAAACTTCGCCAATTCAAGCCTAATTCTACACTGGACCTCCAAAATCAATTCTGATCGCACTCCTAAGTCACAAATAATCTCCCAAAGCTAACCGAATCGCCAGAAAGCTCATATGATCCCTCTAACTCAAAAGTCAACATCCGATTGACTTTTCCAAAACAAGCCTTCCTTAAAAAGACTAAGTGTCTTATTTCCATCTAAAATTATCAAGTAATATCGTTAAGGTTCAAATCATATCCTTAAGGTTCAATTCATATCCTAAAAGTTCAATTTAAATCCTAAAAATTTCAAGTTATATCCTAAAGGTTCAATTCATATCCTAAAAGTTCAAGTCATATCCTAAGGTTCAAGTCATATCCTAAAAATTTCAAGTAATATCCTAAAAATTTCAAGTAATATCCTTAAGGTTCAAGTCATATCCTAAAAATTCAAGTCATATCCATAAGGTTCAATTCATATCCTAAAAGTTTCAAGTAATATCCTAAAATTTTTAGGTCATATCCTTAAGGTTCAAGTCATATCCTAAAAATTTAAGTCATATCTGAAATATTTCAAGTAATATCCTAAAATTTCAAGTCATATCCTTAAGGACATAATATGGGTTAATATATATATATTGTCACACCTCCTTTCGGCGCATATATTAAATGTGCTACTGTTTATTACTACACCCTGAGAAGGAATATAATAATAATCGGTGAAGGCGTTTTTCCATTTAAAGGACGGTCGGAACATGATCCGTTTATTTAATTATTCAGAGTCGCCACTTGGGAAAATAATGGTGTCCCAAGTCACCGGTTTAATCTCGAACCGAGGAAATTTATGACTCTGTAATACAGTCTGCGAAACTAGAAACCTGGATAAGGAATTCTGTTAACCCGGGAGAAGGTGTTAGGCACTCCCGGATTCCGTAGTTTTAGCACGGCCGCTCAACTGCAATTTTTTACTTTTATCTCATTTCTTTATATACATCAAATAGATGCTTTTAATGTTCCGCTTTTCAATTTTAGGGGAATTGCGACGTCACGAAAACACATTTCGAGTCACACCGCAACCGGTACGCCTGCAACTCTAATGTATTTCAGTTTAGTCGGGAGATAGATTTGGGTCACATAAATGCGCACCCGTAATTAGGAAAGTATTTTTATCCACAAGTTGTGCCTAAAGATTCTACTTTTTTGTTAACTTCGGGAAAGACCGTGAAATTTACTAAACGGTCTTTCCGATTCTAATATTTTTATAACCATTTATTTGAGGGCCCCGCAATTGTGTAATTAGTGCGGAGAGGCTCATTTCACTTTATTAAAGTTCATACCTAGAATAGTTAGATTTTCCATTGTTTTATTATTATTATTTTTTATCAAAAGAAAGTCCTAATTCTCATTTATTATTGTTAGGTTTATTGCTATAGAATTCTTAAAGGGATCTAACGAATAAATTAAACAAGCCCAAACCAGTATATTATCCCCACTAATTTATTCAAGCCCAAACCGTAAGATGGCCCAAATTCGAATGTAGCATGAGAGGCCAAAGAGACCCAGACTCGGTTAACAATTTGTTCGAAACGGTTACCTATCATGAGGTTTATAGTGAAAATATTACAGTGGCATTAATACAAAAATAAATTATTCATTATTTAATCATGTAGTTATTGTATCACTAGTGGGTGCATGTTCATTCACTTATTTATTCACTTCTATGCTTGCTGACAATGTGAGGTAAGGATTAAACACAAATGAATCTAATTGAGGCTCACTGATGTTTTCGATTCCTAAGTTTAAGTCCAGTTGGACCTTTAATTCTAGGCTTTTGTTCAAGTTCTCCTACCTTCAAAAAACAGTCCAGTTTAATTTTTTGAACAAATATCGAATCAATACTACACTACTGAATTACAACTATCCACTTCTTATTACTAAAACAGTATTAGAGTAACCTACAGCTTTCCACTTCTATCTAATGTATACGAGTAATTGCAGCCTTATACTTATAGTCCTCATTATATAAATTTAAAGTTGGTCTAATTAATAAATAGCACATGGAGACAGGAATGAAAACATCTGAATGCATTATTTTTTTTTACAAAGTGTTAAGGAAAATAACAACAAAAAAACGATATCTTTAGTATAAGAACTCCAAACAGCATTCACTTCATTTCCATGAGATTGAAATTTATAAATGTGTACCTGGATGATGACAATAGAAGAAAGAAAAGAAGCAATCAGCAGTAGTAACACAGTAGCAACAACAACAACACAACTTGATAGCAGTTTCAGCAGTAAACAATCACAGCAATGGGGCAACTTTAAGAAGGCCAAACAGTATCAACTTGACAGAGAAAGCCCAGGAATGTCAACAGCAACAAACATAATGTTAAAATCAAACCCCGGAATGATTCAAAACCAAACCAACCAAATGCTATATCCAGTAATGTCAGATGACCCTAGAATGACACCCAAACAGCTCAAATAGACCAGTTTTAACTTCAAAACACCTAACGGATACTTGAAAAACTTCAACAGACCAATGTTATATCAAAATATAGTTCAAATGGACCCAAAGACTGAATAGAATCAGCTTAACACCCCTCTGGAATTCCAGTGGTTGAATAATGAATCAAAAAGGAGTATGAATGAATCGACCAACACCCAAGATTGTTCTACCAATCCAATAGAACAGTAAATTGGACTGAAACAATGAGAAAGAGACACGCAGAATGTTTTCTCCCTTCTTTCTTTCAAATTGTATGCCTTTTTCTCTGTATGTGTGTCTGTATCTCTCCCTATCACTGCCCTTTTAGAATTCCCGAACCCCTCTACTTATAGTTAGGCCATTAAAACCTGGATGGTGCAAGAAAACTTAACTAAACCCTCGCCCATCCCTATCTCTGTCCAACCCATTAGGTTCCCTGAACCCCCCACTACTAAGTGTCCTTGTATGGACTTTAACATTAAAAACACTGATTGCAGGAGACTAGTGGGATACCCTGCTGTACAGCAGGTTCCACTAGCCCCTCTTATGGGCAGGGTATAAAAAAAACTAATACTAATTAAACCCTATCAGCTATATCCAATTAATCCCTAATCTAAAATCAAACAAACAATAAACCACAGACTTATGAATTGCATACGGGCAGACCAAGGAATGAGCAAACATACAAGCTAACTAATTTGCCGACGTTAAATAAACTAGATATACAAAGCAATTACAGCATTGAATTTAAACAAAACAGGTATAGATGGGAATCGATCGAATAAAAGGTCTGTTGGGAAGAGCAGAAAAATGCTAGAAAATACCAATCCAATAACCCAAGCATAACATGTAACCATACAAAAATGTTCATATAGAATGAAGGAAAAGAAGCTAAATACCTCAGAATTGTAGGTGACCCAGGCTCGAACTCGGATTGACCACTTTGAGGTCGTATAGACTTTAATTGAAGTGTTCTCAATCGAGAACACCTCAAATAGGTCCATTAGACCGGTGGATTTCGATCAATTAGGCTTAATTCGACCTTCTGGATTTTTAGGTTTGATGTGAGTGGGATTTGGGGTTTTGCCAGTTCCGGTTAGATTCGAGTCGAACTAACGACGGTTAGGGTGTTAGGGAGGTAAGGCGAGGGTGTGGTATCATTTTGGGAGTGTTTGGTGTTAGTTCAAGTTTGACTCGAATCTTCGAATGAAGATTCGAGGAGTTCCGGATTGATTCGAAGTAGATGGTGTATGGATTTGGATTGGGGGTATCGAGATGGTCATTTGGTGTTAAGATGGTGAGGTTTGGCCTACCGGAACCGCCGTGAGGCGATTTCCGGTAGGCGGAGTGCGGCGGAGACGGTGGGGCTCAGTTCGTCTCTGAGAGAGACGATGAAGGTGGGGGTCTGGCTTAAGGGGGGCTGGGTAGGTCTTTTGGGCTTATATACCTGCTGATAGATTTGATCCAGGCCGTTGGATCGATTAAGATCGACGGCTTGGATCAACTTACTCATCGAAACGAAGTCGTTTGAGTAAGTTTGAGACCGTGCGGTTTGTTCTTATGTGGATACGGGTCGGGGTGTAGGGGCGATTGGCGACCGATGGAGCAAAATGATCCAACGGCTTGGATATCCTGGCCTGTTACGGCGTTGTTTGGGCGTATCCGGAGATGGCCTGAACCGGATTTTGCTTGGGCCTGGGTTGGTCGTTTTCCTTGGGCCTGTTTTTTACAAATAATTGACTTAAAACAAAATCCTTAACTTGAAACCCAAAATTGCTAGATAAAAATGCAAATGCAATATGTTTTGTAATTTTTTATTGATTTAAATAAACATGGACACGCAAACGCAAACAATAAGAAAAAGAACATATAATCCACAAATATTGCAAACAAACACAAAAACTCTTTTTATTTTGAATTTTTGGGAGTAATTCGTGTGAGGCAAAAATCACGTGCTCACAGCTGCCCCTCTTTGCGTGTAAACATGAAGAGTTTTCGTGCAAAGATAAGTGAGCGGATACGAGCGATTTTTTCCCGTTCAAGCACTCCGTATGAAGCATTTTTGGAAAAGTTTGACCGAACCTTTGATTCAAAAGGTCTCCTACATATCCCTGGCTAAAAAGGGAATCAGGTCAATGTAGTTCGGGAAGTTTTGGTAGCTGGGACTACCATGACTGCTGTGATCTTGCTGTTACTGCTGTTGCTGCTGTTGCCACTGCTTAACCGATCTCCTTATTACACCGTGCTAAACAAAAATAAGAAGCTAGACTAAGTTACAGTATTGCAAATTCTTATCTATCTTTTCAACTTGATCTTGTCATGTTCCTTGCCATCCTGCTGGCTCTGATGTTTCTTCACATGCTTCTTCTCTTATGACAATTGTTATTTCGGCCTATCTTGATTGCCGAACTCCGACCATTGGTCCCTTCTTTGTCATCTTCGAACTATTCTCCTTCGAAGTCTGAACCTATCTTTCTGATCCTTGTTGCCTTCCTTTTGATTATGAACTTGGATTCATGCTGGGGATTTCCGTTACACTCTACCGCTTTCCTCAACCAAATTCAAAAATAAATCGCCATTCCATTCTTCAGGCGGGCTCCCTGATTTTACTACAACTTCAAAGCTAAATTGCCACTCCATTCTTCAGGCGGGCTCCCTGATTTCACTACACCTTCAAAGCTAAATCGCCACTCCATTCTTCAGGCGGGCTCCCTGATTTCAATTACAACTTCAAAACTAAATCGCCACTCCATTCTTCAGGCGGGCTCCCTGACTTCAATTACAATTTCAAAACTAAATCGCCACTCCATTCTTCAGGCGGGCTCCCTGACTTCAATTACAATTTCAAAACTAAATCGCCACTCCATTCTTCAGGCGGGCTCCCTGACTTCAATTACAACTTCAAAATAAATCGCCACTCCATTCTTCAGGCGGGCTCCCTGACTTGAATTATAATTTCAACACTAAATCGCCACTCCATTCTTCATGCGGGCTCCCTGACTTCAACTACAACTTCAAAATAAATCGCCACTCCATTCTTCAGGCGGGCTCCCTGATTTCAATTACGACTCACTAATTTCATCCCATCCTTATCGCATTCCTTTGCTTCCTGTACCATTTTCTTCTGAATTACCTTGTCTTGGAATTGCTTTCCCCCTGGGTCGTGTTACTTTTCCTTTGACTGCTGGGGATATCTTTGGAAGTGTTTACTTACCTGCTGAAGATAATGCTGATGGGGGAAGTATTCTTTATTTCACTTTCTACTTCCTTCAACCTTTATTCTCTCCCGGGCTCGCTGGGGATTGAAATTTCATTGACTGAGGATTTCCCTGGTGGGGAATCTCTTTTCCTTTTACTCTTTCCAAACCTCCTTCGGGACTCGCGCTTTGCTTCCTTAAAAAACTTATGGTATATAATGTTGCTGGGGAAATCTCGAAAATCAGTATTTCATTTCTCCAAGAACTGCTGGGGACGGTACCAGGCTCAAAGATCCCTTCCTCGTGTTGTCTGGCCTCTTTCAAAACTATTTTGCTCGAAACTATTATTTCCCAAAATCTTGTGTTGCTTTCATCCTTATCCCCTGGGTATTTGCTTTCAAGAAAATTTTTGCAATGGGAGAAAATTTTCTGCCCCAGTTTGATAACCTTCTACGTGGCATGCTTTTCCGCCGGCGAACCCTCTTTTCCTGCTTTAAATCAAAGAAAAATTGTTAGTTTCAAAATGTCGTGTGTGGTCATGCCACTCTTGCTGGGGAAATTTTCCTTTTCTCTTTTAGCTGCTTGGCATTCCTCGAACTTTGGGGACGATGTTGATACTTGCTGGCGGATGGTGCTCTTTCCAACGAGATCTCTCATCTCTCCTTTTATTCCAAACTTCAGTGTGGTCCGACCCTCTTAGTCGGTGATCTGTTGTGAGAAACTATCTTCCGGATGTGTAATATGTGTCCACCATACTCCGTAATACCTGTGACCCTTCCAATCAACCTGTCGTTCCAATCTTAATATCGGAACGAATTTTGTCTTATCGCCTTGTTCCACGCCTATTCATCTTCATTTTACCGCTTTGGGAAACATGGTAGTAAGCTTTGAAAAGTCAATTCTCGAAAGAAAAAAAAGAAAAAAATTTTAAAAGGAGAGAAAAAATGATAGATAAAGAATGCTGACTGCGAATGACAAAAGAAAGGGAAAACTTTTCTGAACTCAAAACTGGGAAAAACTTATCTGAATGTATAACTGGTCCAATGGTTATGCCGCGCCTTTGAGATTAATCTACCCGGTCTATTTATGTCAATCACTTTCTGATGGCCGCGTTTTGCTAGAAGCAAACGAATGTCCCAACCTTGTCTTATGCAGACACCTTGTAACCATCTCGCCTTGTCACCTCATAGTGCCCTTCAACGGGTTTTCACTAATGAGATTCTCTCATTTCTCTTGACCTCCCATCGCCTTAGGGTGCCTGTAAAGGTTTTCACCGTAAGACTCTCTCATTTTATTTCTCTTAGCTTTCTTCGCCTTAAGGTGCCCGCGAGGGTTTTCACCGTTAAGACTCTCTCATTTTGCTTTCTTCCATGCGGTGGGCTGGGGTATTACCCACGAGATTCCCTCTAAAGCATTATCCCTTTTCGGCTTATGCATCCTGGATTCAATCGAGGATCAGAGTGTCATTCTTGGCTTTCATTCGCATGACTTGGCATTTCTCAAATACTGATCGAGAGGTCTTTTTTGGTCTTTAATGTGGTTTTTGTGCGTGAGGCTAAAGAAAAGGGGTTTAACCTCAACGGTTAACTCATTACAACTTTCGGAATCCACACTATCTTTTCAAACGAAACAATGACTTCTGCCCCAGTTTTGTTGCTTGGGGGAATCTTTGATTTTTATTTTATTATGACCGAGCCTTGTGGCGCCTACGTATCCTTCTTGAGGAATCAGGTCAAACGTCGTTCACTTTTTCTTGTGTCTTTTCTTTGTTTGTTTTTCTATTTTGTTACACATCTTCCTTGATGATTCCGAAAGAGGGTATATGAAAGAATAATTAAGGCTCAAAGGGGAAAACAAGGGTTAAAGTGTTTGGGTAGTAGAAAAATTGCCTCTGTCATTTCATTCTCCGAAAAATGCCAACTACAAACAAACGAAACCAAACGTTGACAAATGCATTAAAGAATTACACATAATATCTCTTGACTGCATCAGAATTGATAACCATATCAGTGCATCTTCCCTCAATATCAGTTAGACATAGCGCGCCATTGGATAACACCCTAGTCACAACAAATGGTCCCTGCCAATTTGGAGCGAACTTGCCTTTTGCTTCGGCCTGATGTGGTAGAACTCTCTTCAGCACATGCTGTCCCAGTTCAAATTTCTCGGGACGTACCTTCTTGTTATATGCTCTCGCCATTCTCTTTTGATACAATTGGCCGTGACATACTGCTGTCAATCTCTTTTCATCGATCAAGCTTAATTGCTCTAATCGGGTTTTGTCCCACTCGTCGTCATCAATCTCGGCTTCAGCGACAATTCGGAGGGATGGGATTTCAACTTCTGCTGGTATTACTGCTTCAGTCCCGTACACCAACAAGTAAGGAGTTGCACCTACCGAAGTCGGGACGGTAGTGCGATAACCCAACAGTGCGAATGGTAACTTTTCATGTCATTGCCTAGACCCTTCTACCATCTTCCTCAATATCTTCTTTATATTCTTGTTTGCTGCCTCAACCGTACCATTTGCTTTGGGACGATATGGTGTGGAATTTCGGTGTGTAATCTTGAACTCATGACATACCTCTTTCATCAATCCGCTGTTAAGATTTGCACCGTTATCTGTGATGATTATCTTTGGAATTCCAAACCTACAGATGATGTGGGAATGTACGAAGTCCACCACTGCCTTCTTGGTCACGGATTTGAAGGTTTTGGCCTCCACCCACTTGGTAAAGTAATCGATCGTCACCAGAATGAACCTATGACCATTGGAAGCCGCAGGTTCTACAGGTCCGATAACATCCATACCCCATGCAACAAATGGCCATGGCGCTGACATTGTATGCAACTCGGTCGGTGGGGAATGAATCAAATCTCCGTGTATCTGACACCGATGGCATCTTCGCACGAAACTTATACAATCACGCTCCATAGTGAGCCAGTAATATCCTGCTCGAAGAATCTTCTTTGCCAATACATATCCGCTCATGTGTGGCCCACAAACTCCCGAGTGTATATCTGTCATCACTGTTGTGGCTTGACTCGCATCTATACATCTTAGCAATCCCAAATCTGGGGTTGTTTTGTACAGCACCCCTCCACTAAGAAAAAATCTGTTCGCCAATCGCCGAATAGCTCTCTTTTGATCTCTAGTTGCCTGCTCTGGGTATATTCCTAACCTGAGGTACTCTTTGACATCATGAAACCATGGCTCACCATCCATCTCTTCTTCTATCATATTACAATAAGCATGTTGATTCCGAACCTGAATATGTAACGGATCGACACGAACCTTGTCCGGGTGATGTAGCATTGACGCCAAAGTAGCCAAAGCATCGGCAACCTCATTATGCATCCTTGGGATATGTTTGAATTCTACCGACCGAAAACGCTTAGTCAGATCATGCAAACACTAACGATACGGGATAAGCTTTAAATCTATGGTTTCCCATTTTCCCTGAATCTGATGTACCAGAAGGTCCGAGTCCCCCAAGACCAAGACGTCCTGTACATCCATGTCCACCGCTAATCGCAACTCTAAGATGCATGCCTCGTACTCAGCCATATTGTTGGTACAATGAAAACGCAGTTGAGCAGTAACAGGATAATGATGTCCTGTTCGGAGATAAGCACAGCCCCTACTCCGACTCCTTTTGCGTTCGCCGCTCCGTCGAAGAAAAGCTTCCACCCTGGATCCTCGGTTAATTCTAACCCATCAATTTGCAATACTTCTTCGTCTGGAAAATACGTCCTCAAAGGTTCGTATCCGTCATCGACAGGATTCTCAGCTAAGTGGTCGGCTAGGGCTTGAGCTTTCATAGTCGTCCTTATCACATATATGATGTCGAATTCTGTAAGTAATATTTGCCATTTTGCTAACCTCCCTGTAGGCATAGGCTTCTGGAAAATATACTTCAACAGATCCAAACGCGAAATGAGGTAAGTGGTGTAAGAAGACGAATAATGTTTCAGCTTTTGGGCTACCCAAGTCAAGGCACAACATGTCTTTTCCAAATGAGTGTACTTGACCTCGTGAACCGTGAATTTCTTACTGAGGTAGTAAATGGCCCGTTCCTTTCTGCCAGTAAGATCGTGCTGCCCCAGCATGCAGCCAAATAAATTCTCCAAGACCGTTAGATAAAGAATCAGGGGTCTACCCGGTTCGGGCGGAACTAGTACGGGTGGGTTTGACAGATACCCTTTGATTTGGTCAAACGCTTCCTGACATTCTGTCGTCCATTCTATCGCAGCGTCTTTCTTCAACGGACGGAATATGGGCTCACAGGTTGCTGTAAGCTGAGCAATAAACCTACTGATGTAATTTAACCTTCCCAACAAACTCATTACCTCTGTTTTATTCTTTGGCGGGGGTAGCTCCTGAATGGGCTTGATTTTGGATGGGTCCAACTCAATGCCCCGTCGGCTGACGATGAATCCTAGCAACTTTCCCGACGGAACTCCGAATGCACATTTGGCCGGATTGAGCTTGATATCATATCTTCGAAGTCTTTGGAAAAACTTCCTGAGGTCGGCAACGTGGTCTTCTTGACGTCTAGATTTTATGATCACATCATCCACATACACTTCAATTTCCTTATGTATTCATGGAATACCGTAGTCATCGCCCTCATGTATGTTGCCCCTGCGTTCTTCTAACCGAACGGCATCACCCGGTAGCAATAATTCCCCCACGGTGTGATAAAAGCCGTCTTTTCTGCGTCCTCTTCATCCATCAAGATCTAATGATATCCCGCGTAGCAGTCCACAAAGGATCCGATTTCACGTCCGGCGCAATTATCAATCAGGATATGGATATTGGGAAGTGGGAAATTATCCTTAGGGCTCGCATTGTTGAGATTGCGGTAGTCCACGAATACTCTGATCTTCCCGTCTTTCTTTGGCACCGGTACTACGTTAGCCAACCATTCAGGGTATCGAGTGACACGAATGACTTTCACCTGCAACTGCTTGGTCACTTCCTCCTTGATCTTTACACTCATCTCCGTCTTAAATTTCCGCAGTTTTTGTTTGACGGGCGGGCATGCCGGGTCAGTAGGTAATTTATGGACCACTAGGTTAGTGCTGAGTCCTGGCATGTCGTCGAACGACCATGCGAAAATGTCTTTAAACTCCATGAGTGTTTTGATCAATTCTTCTCTCAGGTTGGGTTCAATATGGACACTTATTCGGGTTTCTTTGACGTCATCCGCATTCCCCAGATTAACGACCTCAGTATCATTTAAATTTGGTTTGGGTTTTTCCTCGAAGTGACTTAATTCTTCACTGATTTCTTCTATGGCTTCATCATCGCCGTATTCCGATTCACTCTCGTCACCTCTTATTCCATGCGTTATCATTTCGAAACCAGATTGACTTTCTAGACTGGGTTGATTAATCTTTAAGCACGCCATATCATTAAGATCAGTTGAAAGAAAGCTGCTCAGAAAAGTAAAAAAGGAGAAAAATAAACAAAATTAGAAACAAAGGGAACAAAATTTCATTAATAGGAACAGTACAAGGAAAAACAAACTTGCATACTCAAACAAAACAAAACTAAAACAAACGGATTTTACTTCGGGGACAGCCCCAACAAAAAATTTTGAAAGAAACAATCCAAAACAAACTACCAAGACTCTTTCCGGATAGGGAGAGGAGTAGCCTTCCAATTATTCAACTTTGTTTTTGATCCCACAAACTGTATCTCGGCATGGCTGGGTCCTTCGCCATCCTCTAGCATGCATACATCCGAGAATAAGTCCTCGAACTTTCTCAAAAACTCTTCGTCTGACCTAACCATAGGACTGGAAATCTTTGTCGTCGGATGTCCTCTTATCCCGGACATGACAAAAGATCGGGCAAGGCGCGGAATACGCTTCGGGAGCACCCATGTCTTCTGCGTATTCCTCTTGGCTCGCTGGATGTCGTCTGATGTTGGCTTGAATCCCAAGCCGAAGGTTCCCACATTTTCGACCACGTATACCGGTTGTATGATTCCTTGCAGAGATGCACCTAAACCTTTGCCGGGTACGAAACCGTTTCTCAGCATTTCATGGGCCACCATGACGTCTGCAGTAATTATTCTGTCATTGAGAATGCATTCCCCTTCTGGAACTCGGTTGATGGATACCGCATTGCAGATCTGGTATACCCATGGCCCAACATCTTCTTTTGTCTCAACAAAGGGGGCGATGGTGCCTAGTTATTGATCATTCTCTCCATGGACTACGACCTCTTGTTGGTCCCACTCAAACTTGACTAGTTGGTGTAGGCTGGATGGAACTGCTTTTGCAGCATGGATCCACGGTCGTCCTATCAGAAGGTTATATGAAACTACGATGTCCAGCACCTGGAATTCCATGGTGAACTCCACTGGTCCGATTGTCAAGATTAACACTATGTCCCCGACCGATGCCTTGCCTCCTCCATCAAACCCTCGGACACATATGTTGTTCTTGTGTATCCTACTGATATCCACTTTCAACTTGTTTAGTGTAGAGAGAGAACAAATGTTTGCACTGGACCCATTGTCGACCATGACTTTGCTGACCACCGACTCCTCACACGTCACCGTAAGATATAAAGCCCTGTTGTGCTCGATGCCTTCCTCGGGCAACTCATCATCGGTGAAAGTGATCCGGTTTGCTTCGAAGATCCTATCGGTGATCTTTTCCAAATGACTCACAGAGATCTTATCAGGTACATGGGCCTCATTCAAAACTTTCATCAAAGCTTGCCGATATTCTTCAGAATGTATCAGCAAGGACAGCAATGAGATTTGCGCCGGGGTTTTCTTCAGCTGTTCTAAGAAAGAATAATCATGTAGCTTCATCTTTTTCGGGTATTCTTCTGCCTCTTCTTCAGTTACCGGCTTTTTTAGTGTTGCCGGAGTAGTCTTCCTCAATTCCGCAGGGGCAAAACATCTTCCTGAACGGGTCAAACCTTGCGCTTCGTAGAATTCCTCTTTAACTTCTTTTCCTTTGTAGGTTGTCGTGACCCGATCATAATTCCATGGAATAGCTTTGCTATCAGCTATTGGCAACTGTATTGCAGGCTTGATGATGAAAGGATCCACTCGAACACCTGCTACAGTCAAGACGGGTTTGGTTGCTGCCCCTGGTACAACTATTTTTACTCCCTCTGACCTCATAGGCACTTTTTTCACACTTCCCTTTTCTTCTTCCAACCCCTCTTGTACGTCCTTCTTGCAGATGAGTGACTCATCAAGGCTTGGCCCCTTTTTCATTCCTACCCCACTAGACTTGATCATCATTACAGTCTGAGAGGTTTTCTCCTTTCGCTCTTCTACCCATACCAACTCGATCATGTTGGTCTCATGATGAGTTGGGAGTGGATTTCGGTTGATGTCGGGTTCCGCTGGAGGCTGGACCTCAATTCTGCGAGTGTCGATGAGTTCCTGGATAGTTGTTTTCAACCTCCAACACTTTTCTATGTCGTGCCCCGGACATCCTGAGCAATATGCACAATTTATTGAATGATCCAGGTTCTTTGGAAGAGGGTTTGGTAGCTTAGCCTCGACCGAATTCAGCAACCCTACTTGCTTCAATCGGTGGAACAAACTGGTGTAAGACTCTCCCAGGGGAGTGAAAGTCTTTGGCCTTGGCGCCCTGTCGCTCTTGAATGCTTGGTTCGGACGAAAACCCGCGCCCGTGGGGTTTCTATATACTCTTGGGGGTGGATAATTATTTTGCGGGTTTGGTGCACGCCATGGTGCATGGACGGGAGATGTGGTATACGACTGGGCGTGATGGACAGTAAAATGGGGATCAGGTGCTGGATAGTAATGTTGCGGGTGGTTATATGGATTGTGGAAGTAATTTTAGTGGTGAGGCTGTGGCGGGTTATACTGGGGTGCGGGGCCTCTGTTTCTGAACCATGTTCCGGATTCGAACTGTCGTGACTTCTTCTTTCCTATTTTTCCCAAGCACTCCTCCAGTACCACTTTGAATAGCTTGGGTGGTGGCTTTTAACGCTGAATAACTCATGATCTTGTTAGCTTTCAAGCCTTCCTCGATCATAGCCCCCATCTTTATCACCTCAGTGAATGACTTACCCACGGACGTCACCAGATGTCCGAAATAGGTTGGCTCCAGTGTCTGCAAGAAGTAATCCACCATCTCGTTCTCTCTCATAGGCGGATCTACCCTTGCTGCCTGTTCCATCCAGCGGAAACCAAATTCTCTGAAACTTTTGGCGGGTTTCTTCTCTAACTTTAGCAATGATAAGCGGTCGTGGACTATTTCAAGATTGTACTGGAACTGGCCAATGAATGCTTGAGCCAAATCATCCCACGTAAACCATCTGCTGGGATCCTGCCTAGTGTACCACTCTAGTGCAGATCCCCCCAAGCTCTGACCGAAGTAAGCTATCAGAATCTCGTCTCGTCCTCCGGCTCCTCGCATTTTACTACAAAACCCTCGAAGATAGGCTACTGGATCACCATGCCCCTCGTATAGGTCAAACTTGGGCATTTTGAACCCGGCCGGCAATTGGACATCTGGGAATGGACACAGATCCTTGTAAGCGACACTGACCTGGTTGCCCAAACCATGCATATTCCTGAAGGACTGCTCCAGGCTTTTAACTTTTCGAATAACTTCCTCATGCTCCAAACTTTGGAAGTGCTTTTCCGGTTCTGCCGGGTTATCCCAGTGAGGGGTGTGTGGATGCGGTTCGGGAGCCCTAAAGGTAGGCTCGGGAGGATAGTAAGAATTGTCACGGGTTTGAACATGCGGCTCACCGGACGACTTTTGTAGATTAGCAGGTGGAGGTGCCACAAAAACATGGGTGACCGTGGGAGGAGGATTTTGTTTGGCTGGTGGAATTTGGGTGGTATAAGGGTTTTCCCCTTGATAGTATGGATAGATCGGGGCGCTTGTCGAAGGATCAAGGGGTGGGTGTTCTGGAGCTGATGCGAGAGTAGGGAGGTTTGGTGAAGACTGTCCCCTAGCCCAGGCTAGGTGCATCTCTGTTATCTGCTGTCTCAACCGATCTACCTCTTCTTTCATGATCTGTATCTCTGATTTCTCTTCCTCGAGACTTTTACCGGAACTAGACATGCTTGCTGGAATTGGCCCTTTAGATCTAGTACGGTAATGGTGGCTGGCCAGTATATTCTGTCAAATCAACTGCTAAACTTTTCTGGAAATCAACAAACTCATTAGCTTACTGAGTTTAACAGATACGTCATCGCACGTTGAATGCAATGCACCTAATCAGTTAACCATTTCTATATGTATTTGCCGCGTGCGTCATTCTAGCTTTTTTAATTAGCTTTCAAACCCTCGCCTGTTATTAGCATTTTTATCGATTAACATTCTCTTTTTATTTCATCCCCTTTTAAGTGATGGTCGAACCTTATGTGGATTGCCTACATATCACGTCCCCGCGTGAATCAGACCGAGCGTAGTTCTGGTAATAAGATTTGTGGCAAAATTCTGGAATTCTTATATTGAAGACCTTTACGGTTACAAAACATGTCTTACAACAAAATGAGAAAAATGCTTGACTCAAGAAGACATAAAAATAATAAAAGGAAAAAGAATACCAACCAAAAGTTTTCAAAATTTCAAAAATACATCTTTTAATTAATAGCCTAATGCTCTTAAACTCCTGCGGGGCCACGAGGCATCGTTCGGCCTTGCCGCGGGACTTGGTGTGAGGTCCCTGTTTAGTCCCCTTAACTCTCTCATGATCTGATGAACATAGTCCATAACCGAAGCAAAAAGGGTGGTGCGGGGCATCTGTTCACAAGCTAAGCACTTCATGGTGACGTAATGCCCGATTTCTTCAATTCTATCCTTGATCCTGTCCCTTTCTCTGAGTAGTTGTTCTATCCGCTGGTTCTTCGCCCCCAATCTTCGAGCATTGTTGGTGACCTGGTCCAAAAGACTATCCACTTGTTCCTGCAATTGGGCCATCAAATTATGGCAATGGTCGAGGTCTGCTCTGGCATCCCGGGCTTGCTTGAAAACCCGCTCCCTGAGGATAACATTTGCTTCCCTTAGATCAGTGATGATTTCAGTGTACTCTTCTTCCACCCGTTGTAGATGAAGTGCCTGTTGATGCGCCTCCTCTCTCAAGCTAGCACGTATCTTCATTGTTTGGGTCTTTGACTCTTCCAATTCTCTTTGGGCATCGGCGACTTGACTTTTTAAACCCTTTATCAATTTTTCGTCTGATCGACTCCTCAACTGTCTGCCGGCATCCCTTTTCATTTGCTGGATTTGAACTCTCAGAAAGTCATTTTCTTGTGCCAATTTTTTTTTATCTCCTTCGTCGGCGGAAGCTTGCATATCCTTTTCAAATTGGAGATCTTGGACATGTTGCTCTATCTTGCCGATCCTTGTTCTGTAAACTTCTTCCTTGGCTAACTAGTCCCATTGTTCTTGTGACGCTTCGGCAAATTCCCTGAGGTGAGGTCTTTTGGCTGGTCTTTCACCCGATGTTTCTCCTTTGTACCAAGTAAGATATCTGGGTACAACCTCTCCTCCAGCTCGATCCTGCACACAAGTGTTTGCCTCCAGATATTGGCATTTGCTCCAGATCTGGCGGACCCTTGCTTCTGGGAATTGACCGTCGGGGCCAATTTCAATAACCTGGGTACTCAGGTCTTCGTCTTTGGGCACTATCTGGCACCTCCCAAGCTGTCTCAAAACCCGATGGGGTGCATAAGGTTGAATGCTCTTAAGTCCCATTAAGAGAAAGTGGGACCTAGCCGCTGGCATGTACACGATTCTATCTATCGGTAACCAACCCAACGTCCATTGTATTTGACTTGCGTTGAGAGCCTGAAAGTACGCCCTCCATGCCAAGATTCCTTCAGGTAGGGTGGTCCTATCAATCCTTGTATAGAATTCGTTTATGCAAGTTTTTTCAGCCAACACACACCTCAAGAACTGGGTACGGCGACACAGGTGTTCGATCATCCACATTTGTAGCAATAAATTACAGCCTTCAAAAAAGTCTCCTCCGGCTTTGCAGGCTGTGAGAGCTCGATATATGTCTGATAGTATCATGGGAGCAAGAGTACTTTCGTTTTTGGCAAGCAAAGTACTGACAATTCCGGCTATCTTTATATCAATATTCCCGTCTTTTCTAGGGAATACCATAAGTCCTAAAAAGGCTATCATGAAGGCAATTCGTCTGTGCTCCTCCCATTTTCGGCGATTACCCTTGCTGCATAACTTATTCTCTGGCTTGTCAAGACCTCCCACATGACCGTACCTTTGGTAGATGAAGCTTAAAGTATAAAACCCTTGTGCTAAATCTGGGTTATGTACCGTTCTAGCTATCTTCAGTGAGTCTAAAAACCGGTGTATGGCGACAACCCTTGGAGCGACTGGATATTGGTGCCCCAATGGTATATCAGTGTTTCCAATGTATTCGGTCATCTCCTCCAAAGTTGGAGTAAGCTCGAAATCCGAGAAGTGAAAGACATTGTGCGCGGAGTCCTAGTATGTGACTAATGCTCTTATGATATCCCCTCGAGGCTTTATTTCAAGCAGACCTGTGAGTCCTTTCAAATATTTCTTAACTTCATCCTGCCCTTCTTCGCCTAGATCATCCCACCATAGTCGTATTTGGACCGGGATTTTAGTCATGAGTGAAAAGGGTTCATTTCGATTCGTGCTCATCCTGCACATTTATTTAAAGAAGAAGATCATTTTGGCTGACAATGATTGGACTATTTTCAAATTTCGAACAGATGATCTAATTTTCGACCGCGACCTTTCAGCATTTTCGAGGCGATGACTCTAAAATTTAAAATTTTGGTATTTTTGAAAAAGGGAAAGTTGGACCCGATGGGGGTTGCCTACGTATCTCACATCCGGTAAGAATCAAACCCGCGTAGTTCGGTCCATCAAAACAAACTATATTTTATTGACCGACAAAGAAAATATATTTTGTTAAGGAAACCATTTTGTTGGCAAAGTCAACCTTCCGTCGTCTTTTATTAGCAAACTAAATTTATTGATTTGTTGGTAAAACACATTTTTGTATTTTCTCAAAAATATCTATTTCCCATACTATTTCCCTGTTTTTTTTTCTTCAGTACTTAAAAGCTGGTCAGCATGCAAGCCCAAATAAATGCTTAAAACATACATGGTGTAGCAGGATGGTCTTTTCATTTCAGGTTGCCTGTCCTAGACAGACCAAACCCCTGTGTTGAGTCCCCTAAGTCAAAATGCAACGTGATGCAAATAAGCATTTCCTACGAGGGATCCGGTATGAAGTTATGTTATTCTAAGCTCAAAAACCTCGGTACATGATCTAGACTGTGTACCCAAGCGGACAACTTGGGCTGAGGAAGGAGCTCCTTTCCGGGAACCAAAAGGCCAGCCGGCTTAGAAACTTTCCGAGCCTCTTTATTATTTCGGGGTATGACACTAACAGAATAGGGAGTCTCAACCAGTGAGCACATCCCCGGGGGTGAGAAGAGAAGGGTTTTCGGCACAGTTTATATACACAGTTCACGTGATATCAAAGCGGTAAACATGCAGCACATTAATCAAAACATATAATGAAATCAGATATAAGCAAAAGCAGCAATTTTAACTGAGCTCGAATTCTTAAACCCTGAACCGAAGTTCTGGGTTGATTGTCCCCAGCAGAGTCGCCAGAGTTGTCACACCTCCATTTTCACACATATATTAAATGTGCTACTGTTTATTACTACACCCTGAGAAGGAATATAATAATAATCGGTGAAGGAGTTTTTCCATTTAAAGGACGGCCGGAACGGGATCCGTTTATTTAATTATTCAGAGTCGCCACTTGGGAAAATAATGGTGTCCCAAGTCACCGGTTTAATCTCGAACCGAGGAAATTTATGACTCTGTAATACAGTCTGCGAAACTAGAAACCTGGATAAGGAATTCTGTTAACCCGAGAGAAGGTGTTAGGCACTCCCGTATTCCGTGGTTTTAGCACGGTCGCTCAACTGCAATTTTTGCTTTTATCTGATTTCTTTATATACATCAAATAGATGCTTTTAATGTTCCGCTTTTCAATTTTAGGGGAATTGCGACGTCACGAAAACACATTTCGAGTCACACCACAACCGGTAAGCCTGCGACTCTAATTTCAGTTTAGTCGGGAGATAGATTTGGGTCACATAAATGCGCACCCATAATTAGAAAAGTATTTTTATCCACAAGTCATGCCTAAAGATTCTACTTTTTTGTTAACTTCGGGAAAGATCGTGAAATTTACTAAACGGTCCTTCCGATTCTAAAATTTTTATAACCATTTATTTGAGGGCCCCGCAATTGTGTAATTAGTGCGGCGAGGCTCATTTCACTTTATTAAAGTTCATACCTAGAATAGTTAGATTTTCCATTGTTTTATTGTTATTATTTTTTATCAAAAGAAAGTCCTAATTCTCGTTTATTATTGTTAGATTTATTGCTATAGAATTCTTAAAGGGATCTAACGAATAAATTAAACAAGCCCAAACCAGTATATTATCCCCACTAATTTATTCAAGCCCAAACCGTAAGATGGCCCAAATTCGAATGTAGCATGAGAGGCCAAAGAGACCCAGACTCGGTTAACAATTTGTTCGAAACGGTTACCTATCATGAGGTTGATAGTGAAAATATTACAGTGGCATTAATACAAAAATAAATTATTCATTATTTAATCATGTAGTTATTGTATCACTAGTGGGTGCATGTTCATTCACTTATTTATTCACTTCTATGCTTGCTGACAATGTGAGGTAAGGATTAAACACAAATGAATCTAATTGAGGCTCACTGATGTTTT
This sequence comes from Nicotiana noctiflora, assembly GCA_032618575.1. Lineage (NCBI taxonomy): Eukaryota > Viridiplantae > Streptophyta > Magnoliopsida > Solanales > Solanaceae > Nicotiana > Nicotiana noctiflora. The sequence goes on along the minus strand of JASVEL010011397.1, from coordinate 59,091 downwards.
CGATTCCTAGGTTTAAGTCCAGTTGGACCTTTAATTCTGGGCTTTTGTTCAAGTTCTCTTACCTTCAAAAAGCAGTCCAGTTTAATTTTTTGAACGAATATCGAATCAATACTACACTACTGAATTACAACTTTCCACTTCTTATTACTAAAACAATATTAGAGTAACCTACAGCTTTCCACTTCTATCTAATGTATACGAGTAATTGCAGCCTTATACTTATAGTCCTCATTATATAAATTTAAAGTTGGTCTAATTAATAAATAGCACATGGAGACAGAAATGAAAACATTTGAATGCATTATTTTTTTTACAAAGTATTAAGGAAAATAACAACAAAAAAACGATATCTTCAGTATAAGAACTCCAAACAGCATTCACTTCATTTCCATGAGATTGAAATTTATAAATGTGTACCTGGATGATGACAATAGAAGAAGGAAAAGAAGCAATCAGCAGTAGTAACACAGTAGCAACAGTAACAAGACAACTTGACAGCAGTTTCAGCAGTAAACAATCACAGCAATGGGGCAACTTTAAGAAGGCCAAACAGTATCAACTTGACAGAGAAAGCCCAGGAACGTCAACAGCAACAAACTTAATGATTAAATCAAACCCCGAAATGATTCAAAACCAAACCAACCAAATGCTATATCCAGTAATGTGAGATGACCCTAGAATGACACCCAAACAGCTCAAATAGACCAGTTTTAACTTCAAAACACCTAACGGATACTTGAAAAACTACAACAGACCAATGTTATATCAAAATATAGTTCAAATGGACCCAAAGGCTGACTGGAATCAGCTTAACACCCCTATGGAATTCCAGTGGTTGAATAATGAATCAAAAATGAGTATGAATGAATCGACCAACACCCAAGATTGTTCTACCAATCCAATAGAACAGTAAACTGGACTGAAACAATGAGAAAGAGAAACGCAGAATGTTTTCTCCCTTCTTTCTTTCAAATTGTATGCCTTTTTCTCTATATGTGTGTCTGTATCTCTCCCTATCACTGCCCTTTTAGAATTCCCGAACTCCTCTACTTATAGTTAGGCTATTAAAACCTGGATGGTGCAAGAAAACTAAACTAAACCCTCGCCCATCCCTATCTCTGTCCAACCCATTAGGTTCCCTGAACCTCCCACTACTAAGTGTCCTTGTATGGACTTTAACATTAAAAACACTGATTGCAGGAGACTAGTGGGATACCCTGCTGTACAGCAGGTTCCACTAGCCCCTCTTATGGGCAGGGTATAAAAAAACTAATACTAATTAAACCCTATCAGCTATATCCAATTAATCCCTAATCTAAAATCAAACAAACAATAAACCATAGACTTATGAATTGCATACGGGCAGACCAAGGAATGAGCAAACATACAAGCTAACTAATTTGCCGACGTTAAATAAACTAGACATACAAAGCAATTACATCATTGAATTTAAACAAAACAGGTAAAGATGGGAATCGACCGAATAAAAGGTCTGTTGGGAAGAGCAGAAAAATGCTAAAAAATACCAATCCAATAACCCAAGCATAACATGTAAGCATACACAAATGTTCATATAGAATGAAGGAAAAGAAGCTAAATACCTCAGAATTGTAGGTGACCCAGGCTCGAACTTGGATTGACCACTTTGAGGTCGAATAGACCTTAATTGAAGTGTTCTCAATCGAGAACACCTCAAATAAGGTCCATTAGACCCCTGGATTTCGATCAATTAGGCTTAATTCGACCTTCTGGATTTTTAGGGTTCATGTGAGTGGGATTTGGGGTTTTTCCAGTTCCGGTTAGATTCGAGTCAAACTAACGACGGTTAGGGTGTTAGGGAGGTGAGGCGAGGGTGTGGTATCATTTTGGGAGTGTTTGGTGTTAGTTCAAGTTTAACTCGAATCTTCGAATGAAGATTCGAGGAGTTCCGGATTGAATCGAAGTAGATGGTGTATGGATTTGGATTGGGGGTATCGAGATGGTCATTTGGTGTTAAGATGGTGAGGTTTGGCCTACCGGAACCGCCGTGAGGCGATTTCCGGTAGGCGGAGTGCGGCGGAGACGGTGGGGCTCAGTTCGTCTCTGAGAGAGACGATGAAGGTGGGGGTCTGGCTTAAGGGGGGCTGGGTAGGTCTTTTGGGCTTATATACCTGCTGATGGATTTGATCCAGGCCGTTGGATCGATTAAGGTCGACGGCTTGGATCAACTTACTCATCGAAACAAAGTCGTTTGAGTATGTTTGAGACCGGGCGGTTTGTTCTTATGTGGATACGGGTCGAGGTGCAGGGGCGATTGGCGACCGATGGATCAAAATTATCTAATGGCTTGGATATCCTGGCCTGTTACGGTATCATTTGGGCGTATCCGGAGATGGCCTGAACCGGATTTTTCTTGGGCCTGGGTTGGTCGTTTTCCTTGGGCCTGTTTTTTACACATAATTGACTTAAAACAAAATCCTTAACTTGAAACCCAAAATTGCTAGATAAAAATGCAAATGCAACATGTTTTGTAATTTTTTATTGATTTAACAAATAAACATGGACGCGCAAACGCAAACAATAAGAAAAAGAACATATAATCCACAAATATTGCAAACAAACACAATAACTCTTTTTATTTTGAATTTTTGGGAGTAATTCGTGTGAGGCAAAAATCACGTGCTCACATATATATATATATATATATATATATATAGTTTTAATTCCTAAACTAAAATTAAAATTTGTAAGTACACTATCAAGATAATACAAAGATTCAAGGTTATAAATCAAACATAATAGTTAGGATTCACAAGAACAATTCATAAACCCTAAAAGTTTAGGGTTTCTTCTCTTTAAACCATTTTTTCCCAAATTAGTAGGTGAACCTAATTATTTTAGCTACTAACAATTATCGAAGATTTATTTTAGCTAAGAGCAATTAATTTTAACAAATCAAACTACAAAAAATTAAAACAAATCATTGTATTACAAAAAAAAACAAAGAAATGAGGGAGAAGCCAACCTTTGGAGGACACCGATGGTGGATCTGCTATTGCCTCCAACAGGTGGAGGGTGGAGGGGGATGGTGGTGTCAGTGTAGGGAGACGGAAGGGCAAAGGGGGTTTGAGTGTAAGAGAGAGAAGAAAGAGAGGAAAATAAGAGAATATGAGGGGAAACCCATTTTTAGCTACTGGATTTAAAAAAAGTGACCAACCTTGGTATCTAGTTTTGGTAGCCAAATGTATTAACTATTTTGACCAAAGTAACGACCAGAATTGGTCGCAAATTTGTGACTGTTTGGCAGAATAGCGTCCAATGTTGGTTGCTATATTTAAAAAAACATTACGTATAATTAAATTTAAAATGATATATATAAGCCATATTCGATATAATATTACCTAATAGGCTTATACTTAGTGCATAATATAGTGTATATATATATATATATATATATATATATATATATATATATATATATATATATATATATAATATACTAATATATAAATTGTATATACTTTATATATTTGATTAATAAATATGTACTATGCACTAAGTCGTTACATAATATATATAGTTACGGTGTAATATGCACTGAGTATAAGTGTATTAGGTAATACTATATATATATATATATATATATATATATATATATATATATATATATATATACACACACACACACAGATGCCTTATATATTCTTACGATGTATTATGCACTAAGTATAAGAGTATTAGGTAATATTATATCGAATAAGGCGCGCGCGTGTGTGTGTGTGTGTGTGTGTATATATATATATATATATATATATATATATATATATATATAGAGAGAGAGAGAGAGAGAGAGAGAGTATTACCTATTACACTTATACTCAGTGCCTATTACACCGTAACTATATATATTATGTAACGACCGAACTGGTTATTTTACGGTTTAGAATCCCGTGCCCTTAAATAAAAATTCCTGCACTTGCTTTAACTAATTTATGACTTGCAAAAGTGTGATGACCCGGCCCGTCGTCACGAGAGTTACCGCCTTGTTTCCCTTTTATTATGTTGTTTCATGCTTCTATATATGTATTTTAGTCTATCGGGTGAATTTGGATTGATTCGGGTTGAAAATAAGGCTATAACCTTTTTGGGCGAAGCTTGTTTCAAAAAATTCAACCTAAAGTTGACTATGTGGTTAGAGGGCTCGGATGGGATCTCGGTGGTTCAGTTAGCTTTGGGAGGTCATTTGTGACTTGGTTAAGTTGGAATTTGGCAGAAGCCGGTTGATAGATGAGATTTTGATCCGGAAGTCGGAATGGAATTCCGGCAATTGCAGTAGCTTGTTAGGTGATTTTGGATATGTCTGCAAATTTTCAGGTCATTCAGACATCATTTGGTCGGGTTTTGTATGGAATATAGGTTTCGGAAGTTTTGGTTGAAACTTAGGCTTGAATCCTCCTTGATTAGATGATTTTTGTGTTTGATGATGTGTATTTATGATTGGAACAAGTTCATATCGTGATTTAGAGTAGGTTGGTGGTTTTGGATGAGGTCTCGGGGGCCTCGGTGGTGATTCCAGGGGTCAGACGGACCATTTTGTGATGAAGAACACAACTAGTTGTTGTCATAGAGTTGCAGGTATTTAACCCATTGCGTTCGCGTGGTGATGAACGTAAACGCGTAGAAGGAAAATAAGGGTCTCAGGTTTTTGGCCTATGCGTTCGTGAAGGCTGTGATGCGAACACGTAGAGGAAGGGTTCAGAGTCACGCAATCGCGAGGGAGAGCACGCGTTCGCGAAGAAGGTTTGAAGAGGCAGTGATATGTCTATTACGCGATCGCGAGAGTCGTGCCGCGTTCGCGTGAGTCGGAGATCTAGTGCATCGCGATCGCAAGATAAGGGACGCGTTCACGTAGAAGGATTTAGAGTTTTTAAATTTTTGCCCATCACATTCGCGTTGGCCAGGTCGCAAACGTGATGAAGGGATTTAAATGGTCGGGCAGAACAGTTATATTACATATCAGATGCGAGGGTTTCATAATGTCACTATTTTTGGGCAATTTTTTAAGCTAGGGGACGAGGGATTAAGAGACTTCCACCTAGATTTCGATTGGAGGTAAGTTTTATGGTCTAATTACGTGATTTTATCCTAGAATCTTCATCTAAATTACTGAAAATTGGAGGAATTTAGGTGTACAATGGGATTTTTCTTGAAGCCTAAAAACAATAGTAAATCAATAAATTGAAGAGGCAAACGAACTCCGATTTTGATAAATTTTATATGTATGGACTCATAGCAAGACGTGCATTCTGTAAATGTGGATTTCATAATTTTTTGAGAAGCGGGCCCGGGGCTCAAGTTTTGGCAACTTCATGTTTTTGTATGTAATTCGAGTTATTTCGATTGGGTTATGTTCCTTTAGCCTATTTTTATGTATTCCTATTGGTTTTTATCAGATTTGGCACTCGTGGAGGTTGATTCTCATGTCAAAGGCATTGCGAACTAGTTAATGAGCTGGTTGAAGGTGAGTAATGGGTGTGGATGATGACATAAGGGTTTTAAACCCTGGCATATCACAATCTGATGCTGTATTGAGGCGAGACACGTACTATACTGTGAGTGCGGGGTCAATTGTGATTGGGGACTATGGCTTAGTCTGACTGTGTAGTATTATACTCTGGTGTTGGCTATAAATGAGCTGGTAAAGCTCTTACTTGGACGGTTGTGGTTATACTTGGGCTGTGAGCCAGATATTTGGATCCCGTGAGGATCGTTCTGATTACTTCTATGATTATAGCATGTTATCTTAATATCAGACCTGAACAAAACACTATCTAAAATGATTTCCCAAACTCTGGTATTTCTGAACACTGATTTCTATTATCACTATTAAAAAGGATTTCATAACGATAAATTATTGTGCCTGTGAGGTTTGCATTGCATGTAGCTGGACAGGTAGTGGATCGGGCTGCGCACCGTAACATGTCACTAATATTGCACTTGGGCTGTAGAAGCCCCTCTAGAGTTTGAACCCCCACAGTGAGCGCGGTACCCAAATGGATCAGGCTACGCGTCGTTGCGGTAATGTTCATGCATCTACATTGCATTTAGATATATCTGTTGTACAGTTTTAGCTGTTAATGCTTTATCTGAGATTTATATTGTTCAAAATGATAAAAGAGGTATTATATAGCTTTGTTGAGTTGTTTATTGGGTATTTTTACCTTCAATGTCTTTATGCGTGCTTATTACCACTGAGTTAGAAGTACTCACTCTACTCCCTGCACCTTGTGTGCAGGTCCAGGTGCATTACAGCAGGGTTGACATCCCAGCCGCTTCAAAGCTCTGTTGAGGCAGCTGCTTGGCATCCGTAGGACCCGACTCTCCTTGTTATCCCCTCTTTGACTTTCCGCATTTTGACAGACACTTATGTATTCAGTATTATTGTGACACTCTTGGTAGAGGCTCCTGACTCATGAGCCCAGATTCTGTGGGGAGTATTGTACTATTTTGGGATATTTTCACAGCTTATGCTAGATTTTGTGTTTTTCTTATCACTATTAAGGCTTTTAAAGTAAAGTGAGAGCGTGTAGCTCAGTATTTTGAAATGTTGGTAAGGCTTTCCTAGCAATGCACTGGATGCCAACACTGCCGGGTTTTGGGGTCGTGACAAGTTGGTATCAAAGCCTAGGTTACTAGGCCTCATGAGTCTTGAGCCGGTTAGTAGTGTCTCGCGGATCGATATGGAGAGGTCTGTATTATCCTTGGGAGGCTGCAGACTTTTTAGGAAACACTTTATATTCTTGAACTCTATCGTGCAATTTTGTTGTTTCAAGAATTGAACTTCTGTATTCTATTCTCTCGTAGATGGCGATGACTCGTGCTATAGGGCGAGGTGGACGACCACTATTGCCACCAACTAGAGACCGTGGTCGCGGTCGTGGTCGTGGTCGTGGTGGAGCGGCAGGGGCAGTGCCAGTATACCCACTTGTTGCCCCTATTTAGGATCAGCCCCTAGTGGTTGAGTCTCCAACAGCACCCTCTCAGGTACCAACAGTGCCTATTGTTATTCTTGGCCTTAAGGAGGTATTGGCCCAGATATTATCTGTTTGCACTAGGTTGGCTCGGGTAGTTTCAGCTACTACTGTAGCAGTGACATCTCAGGCCGAGGGTGGTCATCAGACCCCCGCAGCTCGCACACCAGAGCAGGTTATGCAGAGACTTCAGACACCAGAGGTAGTCCCAGCTCAGGTAGTTGCACCGGCTGTTCTAGTTGTGCCAGTTGCACCAACCCTACCGTTGATACTAGGCGATGAGCAGCGTCAGTTAGATAAATTTGGCAGACTTTAGCCGCCTACATTCAGTGTTACTGAGGGTGAGGATGATTAGGGATTCTTCAGCAAGTGTTAGAGAATGTTGAGTACAATAAGGATTCTTGAGTCTAGTGGTGTTTCTTTTACTACATTCCAGTTTTCAGGACCATCATTCATTAGGTGGGAGGAGATCGAGAGGTGTAGGCCTGTAGGGGTATCACCCATTACTTGACAGTAGTTTTCCACTCTCTTTTTAGAGAAGTATGTGCCACGGTACCGTAGAGAGGAGTTGCGCCACCAGTTTGAGTGGCTAGTACAGGGTGATATGACAGTGACCTAGTACAAGTTGAGGTATACTCAATTGGCCAGGCATGCCATTTGGATGATCCAGACAGATCGGGAGAGGATCAGGAGGTTCATAGATGGCCTCAACTATTCAATTTGTATCTTAATGACCAGGGAAAGAGTAATAGCAGCATCTTTTGAGAAGGTTGTGGATATGGCACGCCAGATTAAGGTGGATTGTTGTCGTGAGCGAGAGGAGAGGGAGGCTAAGAGGCCTCGAGGTTTAGGCAATTATAGTGGTGCTCCAACCAGGGGTCAGTTTCATCGGGGCAGAGGTTGTTCATCTAGACCTCCTAAGTCAGGTCGCCTAGAGCATAATGGATCTTCTTCCGGCCGTGGACGTTGGGGTTTTCAATAGGGCCAGTCTTCACTTAGTGCCCTACCAGCTCAGCACCTTCTTCTTTAGCCCAAGGTTCATCTACGGTGAGGGGTTACCTTCAATCCCCTTCTCCAGCACCTGGCAGTTAGTTTGTGTGTGTCGAGTTTGGCCACATTAGGGTGCAGTGTCCTTAACTTCGCAGGGGTAGGTTTCAACAGAGGATCAGCCCTCCTCTTCAACTCCATCTACTTCAGCACCATCCCAGGCTAGTAGGGGTAGGGTTTAGTCTTCTAGAGGTCGCCCCAGGAGTAAGGAGCGATCGAGTGCTGGTCAAGCACGTTTTTATGCACTTCCTGATAGGAGAGATGTTGTTGCTTCAGATGTAGTAATCACAGGTATTATATTAGTTTGCCACAGAGATGCTTTTGTTTTGTTTGATCCCGGGTCTACATATTCGTACGTTTCTTCTTATTTTGGTCATCATTTGTGTACGACCCGTGGTAGTCATGCCTTACATGTTTATATATCCACACCGGTGGGTGATACGATTGTTATGGATCATGTCTATCGATCTTGTATTATTTCTATTGAGGGTCTAGAGACCCGAGGTGATTTGCTATTATTGAGTATGGTAGATTTCGATGTGATTTTGGGCATGGAGTGGCTATCCCCGTGACATGCTATTTTGGACTGTCATGCGAAGACAGTTACATTGGCTATTCCTAGTATTTCTTAGATTGAGTGGCAGGGTTCGACTGATTATGTCCCTAGCCATGTGATATCATTCTTAAAGGCTTAGAGAATGGTTAAAAAAGGGTGTCTATCGTACTTAGCATTTGTGAGGGATGTGGGAGTTGAGACTCCTAGTATTGATTCTATGCCCGTTGTGAGTGACTTTCCGGATGTGTTCCCAATAGGCCCGTCGGGCATGCCGCCGGATAGGGATATCGATTTTGGTATTAATTTGGTGTCAAGCACTCAACCAATTTCTATTCCTCATTATTGTATGGTACCAGCTGAGTTGGAGGAATTGAAAGAACAACTTCAGGAGTTTTTGGATAAGGGATTCATTCGCCCTAGTGTGTCACCGTGGGGTGCACCGATGTTGTTTGTTAAGAAGAAAGATGGCACAATTAGGATGTGTATTGACTATAGACAGTTGAACAAGGCAATAGTGAAGAACAAGTATCCTCTACCGCGCATTGATGATTTATTTGATCAGCTCCTGGGAGAGAGGATGTTCTCGAAGATTGATCTTCGTTTAGGCTATCATCAGCTAAAGATTAGGGATTCTGATATTTTGAAGACAACATCCAGGATGAGATATGGGCACTATGAGTTTCTTGTGATGTCTTTTGGGCTGACCAATGCCCCAGTCGCGTTCATGCACTTGATGAAAAGTGTGTTTCGGTCGTATGTAGATTCCTTCGTGATCATGTTTATTGATGACATCCTGGTGTACTCTCATAGCCAGGAGGAGCACGCTCGTCATTTGAGAGTTGTATTCTATAGGTTGATGGAGGAGAAGTTGTATGCGAAGTTCTCCAAGTGCGATTTTTGGCTTGAGTCTGTAGCTTTATTGGGTATTGTGGTGTCTCATGATGGTATTCAAGTTGACCCGAAGAAGATAGAGGTGGTACAGAGTTGGCCTAGATCGTCCTCAGCTACGGAGATCCGGAGTTTCCTTGGTTTGGTAGGGTATTATTACCGATTTATTCAGGGGTTTTCATCCATTGCTTCTTCCTTGACAAGATTGACGCAGAAGGGTGCACCATTCGTGTGGTCGCTTGATTACGGGGAGAGCTTGCAGAAGCTCAAGACACCTTTGACCACAGCTCCAGTGCCAGCCTTACCATCAGCTTTAGGTTCATATACCTTATATTGTGATGCATCGAGAGTGGGGATAGGTTATGTATTGATACAGGAGGTAGATTTATTCCTTATGCTTCTCGTCAGTTGAAGCCTCATGAGAAGAACTACCATCTTCATGAATTGAAGTTAGCTGCCATAGTTCATGCCTTGAAGATTTGGAGGCACTATTTGTACTGCGTGTCATGTGAGGTGTATACTGATCATCATAGTCTCCAGCACTTGTTCAAACAAAAGGATCTCAATTTGAGGCAGCGAAGGTGACTTGAGTTGCTTAAGGATTATGATATTACCATTCTATATCATCCGGGGAAGGCCAATGTAGTGACCGATGCTTTGAGCCGAAAGGCGGTTAGTATGGGCAACTTGGCGTATATTCCAGTTGGGGAGAGACCATTTGCATAAGATGTTCAGGCTTTGGCCAATCGGATAGTGAGGTTGGGTATTTCAAAGCCCAGCACGGTGTTGCCTTGTGTTGTTACACGATCTTCCTTATATGATCGCATTCGTGTGCGCTAGTATGATGATCCTCACTTGCTTGTTCTTAAGGACAGAGTTCAGTATGATGATGTCAGGGATGTTACTATTGATACTGATGGTGTGTTGAGGTGCAGCACCGGATTTGCATGCCTAATGTTGATGGCCTTCATGAGTTGATATTGGAAGAGGCCCACAGCTCACAGTATTCTATCCATCCATGTGCCGCGAAGATTTATCAAGCTTTGAGATAGCATTACTGGTGGAGAATGATGAAGAATGATATTGTGAGTCATGTAGCTCAGTGCCTCAACTGTCAGCAGGTCAAGTTTGAGAATCAGAGGCTCGATGGAATGTTTTAGCGTATTGATATTCCCGAGTGGAAGTGGGAGAGGATTACTATGGACTTCATTAGTAGTCTCCCTCAGACAGCAAGGAAGTTTGATTCAGTTTGGGTGATACTAGATAGGTTGACCAAGTCAGCTCATTTCATTTATGTGTGTACTACATACTCTTCGGAGCGGTTAGCAGATATATTCATTTGTGAGATTGTGAGATTGCATGGAGTTCCAGTTTCTATTATATCAGACAGAGGTAATCAGTTTACTTTGCAGTTCTGGAGGACATTCAAGTATGAGTTGGATTCACAGGATGAGTTGAGTACTGCATTTCATCCTCAGATGGACGGACAGTCCGAGGGTACCATTCAGATCTTGGAGGATATTTTACGCACCTCTGTTATTAATTTCGATGGTTCTTGGGCTGATTACTAGCCTCTCGCAGAGTTTTCTGATAACAACAGCTACTAATCCAATATTCAGATGGCGACGTATGAGGCCTTATATAGGAGATGGTGTAGATCTCTAGTTGGTTGGTTTGAGCCTGGTGAGGCTAGGTTGATGGGGATAGAGTTGGTCCAGGATGCATTGTACAAGTTGAAGGTGATTCGGGAGATACTTCGCACAGCCGAGTCGCGTTAGAAGAGTTATGCGGACCGGAAGGTCCGAGATGTGTCTTATTCAGTGGGTGAGAAGGTCTTACTGAAGGTTTCACCTATGAAAGGCGTTATGAGATTTGGGAAGAAAGGAAAGTTAAGTCCGAGATTCATAGGCCCTTTTGAGATTCTTAGGAGGATTGGAAAGGTGTCCTATTTGCTTGCTTTGCCACCCCGTCTATCAGGAGTTCATCCAGTGTTTCACGTGTCTATGCTCGAAAGTATGTTGGCGACCCATCGCTTGTGTTGGATTTCAGTACAGTTTAGCTTGATGACGACTTGACTTATGATGTAGAGCCTATAGCTATATTAGGTCATCGAGTGCGGAGATTGAGGTCCAAGGATATTGCATCAGTGAAGGTTCAGTGGAGAGGACGACCTGTGGAGGAGGCTACTTGGGAGACTGAGCAGGAGATGCGGAGAAGATATCCTCACTTATTTGAGTCTCCAAGTATGTTTCTTGACCCGCTCGAGGACGAGCATTTCCTTATGTTGGGGAGAATATGATGACCCATCCCGTCATCACAATAGTGTCACGCCCCAAAATGAGGGACATGACCGGCGCCTGACCGGGTTGCCCCAGTCAAGCGGACCTGGGTGGCTTTCATTCCCACGCATTACCCCTGTGTTGATTGAATCTCATTAATCAAATATCTTACTAACTATGAATGATTTCACATTAAACAAATAAAACCGTACGAATGATTCATTGACAAGTTTGCAGTTTTTACAACGCCCGACATAACATAATGTATAGATAATACTGGAGTCCCACAGTTTACATGTCTACAGAGCCTCTAGGATACAAAAAAAAAAGGGATACAATACTTGCCGGTATTAAGGCTCCGGCTATACCTTACAAAACCAAAATGAAATCTAAACAAAAGTGGCAAGAACCACACAGGGCCCCGAGGAAGAAAGGGCTCACCAAAATGGGCAGTGGAAGGAGAAGGATACTACTGCCGATGAGCTGAAGTGCCTGCTATTGATCCACCTACAATCATAACACGAATGTAGCGTCCCCGGCAAAAAGGGACGTCAGTACACTTGAATTGTACTGGTATGTATGGACAAACTTTGTCCCAAGTAAACTCAAGCCATTAAATTACATTAAAACTAATCAAGCCAGCCAACTATGTTTTCCACCTTTTTCTCATTTCAGATAAGCCTCAACATATGCACATTCAAGGTCAACAAATAGAACAACAACCAATTAACAACATAAATTGCAAGTAGTCAAACATAGGGGCAATCAGGTGCCCCCCAGGTTGCAAACTCTCCTGCCGTCTCCTTTCACAATTTCACATCATTGATTTTTGTATCAATTTTCAATAGCGATTTCGATCGCTTTCCATCCTTATTGCCCCTGACCACCCTTATTACCTCGGCCACCCTTATCACCCCAACCCACACCTTATTTCCTCACGTTGCGGCGCGCAACACGACCCCGCCTTACGGTTTAAAACACAACAATTTCAAACAGCAGATAAGGTACTACACACAATTTCAACAAGTTCAAATAAGCAACTTGCACATTGTTTCATGTTCTCAATTATATTTCAAATCAATATCACAACCATGTTACAATATTTCCATAATCAAGAATATTCACACAAGTATGTTCAATAATTTTCCACAATTCAAGTGTTTCATCTCTTTCCACAATAAACCAATTCTCGAGTGTTTCGTTTCCTTTCCACAAAGTGCCATATAGGCCATCATAAGTATTATTCACAATTCTTTACCCAATTCAACTCTCATTTAACTGTCGGTTCATATTCTATACCACATCACTCATATTTCAACAACAACTTTGAGAATTTCACACAATTTGTCAAATTAACATTAACCAAGCAATTCTTCACACATATAGGCGATTTCACAAGAATCAAAATTAGCCATACATACCTGGTGATGAGTTATCTTCCTACTTTATGCTTACCCAAGATATCCTACTCTTGCCAACCTTGTTCTTGAAGACTCTTACTTCTACTCACTTCTTTTTACTAGAAATCAAGTTCAATAATCATGCATGAGTGTAAAGATTCTATTTTCAAAAGCTATTATATTCAAACCTCTCTTTACCCAATTAAAAACTGAAAATCAAAGAAAATAGTTAGGGTTTTTACCATGAAAAGATTGGGGAAGTTGAATTTTTGCCCTAGAATCCTTTGAACTAAGATGATTGGAACAATCTTTGAAGATGAAAGATTTCTCTCTCTAAAAACCCTCTCTTCTCTCTCTAATTTTGGTAAGATGATATGATAAAATGAAGAAGAAAGGTGTTATATTAAAGAAGAGATCGGGTCAAAATGTTACAAAAATCTGGACCGGGTCAATTATGCGGTGCACTTTGCGACCGCAGAATCAACATGCGGTCCGCAGAGTGACCGCAGAATGGCCTCAAAATTATGCAGGTTCTGTTATAGAATGCGGCCAATATGCGGTCCGCATCCTTGATCTGCGGTCGCAAAATGCACCGCAGATTCACTATGCGATCGCATATCGACCGCATTTTCAACACGATTTTGGGAAACTCTCTGGAATGTTTTGCGGCAAGAATGCGGTCCGCATGTCAGGTTTGCGATCGCATTCTTGACCGCATATTGGACACTTTTCGGAAAATTAATTCTCTACATTTTTTAAACTTAAATCACTACCAAGGGTCCGAACCGCGGCGAGCTTGCTCGCCGCGAAGAATTCTACGCATTCCTAACACATTATTCGGACCATGACACCACAGCTACTAGGTTTTATGCACAAAAATTTTACGGGGCCTTACATCCTCCCCCCTTAAGATCATTCGTCCTCGAATGAGGACTTTGAAAATAAATTGGTTTTGAAAGACATGATATGCAAGCTATCAAAATTTTGACTAACTCTTATATTTTAGAAAAATTTCGCCAGAGTTTCCTTTGTATTATGGACATATCCACCTGTCAGAGGGCCCCCGAAACACATTACCAAACAACAATATACAACTACAACACTTTCCACAACTGGTATACACTTTCTTACCTCAACGAATGCACATATTCTATCACATTGTTACAATTGCACATAAACTAGTCACTTCAATGAATTCTTACCTTATTTATCCATTTTAACACACCATGTACACTTAACAAACCATTACCAATCTACACTTACTATTAGTTGTTTATTTAACACGTAAATCTTTATAAGGCTTTCATTTATCAAGAACGATTCAAGTGACCCAAGGTAACATCACATTTAACTCATTACAAAATGAAGGGGACTTTAATAATACTAAGAGGGAAACAACTTAGACAAGATGACAGTTACTAGGAGTAGGAGGGTCATCTAATTTCTTCTAGGCTTGATCGAACAAATGGGGGTACTTTTCCTTCATCTCTTTTTCTACTTCCTATGTGGCCTCCTCAACTTGTTGACTTCGCCACAATACTTTAACAGAGGCAACTTCCTTATTTCTCAACTTACGGACTTGCCTATCAAGAATGGCGACCGGAACTTCTTCATATGACAAATCTTCATTAACCTCTATAGCTTCGACCGGCATGATGGTGGATGGATCTCCAATCACTTTCTTCAACATGGACACATGGAATACCGGATGCACTGATGACATCTCGGGAGGCAACTCTAGCCTATAAGCAACTTGACCAATCCTTTGAATGATCCGATATGGCCCGACATACCTAGGACTCAATTTCCCTTTCTTTCCAAATCGCATGACTCCTTTCATAGGAGATACCCTCAAGAACACCCAATCATCGACTTGAAACTCCAAATCCCTTCGACGAACGTCTGCATAGGACTTTTGACGACTCTGTGCTGTTTTCATTCTCTCCTGAATAACCTTGACCTTTTCCATAGCTTCGTACACCATATCCGGCCCTAGCAATTCCGCTTCACCTACCTCAAACCACCCGATTGGCGATCTACATCTTCTCCCGTACAATGCCTCAAATGGGGCCATCTGAATGCTAGCATGATAGCTATTATTGTAAGCAAATTCTATCGGTGGCAAGTGTTCATCCCAATTACCTTTAAAATCTAAGACACAAGCCCGCAATATATCTTCAAGCGTCTGAATGGTCCGCTCGGCCTGACCGTCGGTCTGTGGATGGAAAGCTGTGCTGAGATTCACCTGAGTTACCAAACCTTGCTGAAATTTCTTCCAAAAGTTAGCTGTGAACTGAGCCCCACGATCCGAGATAATAGAAAGTGGAGTGCCATGAAGTCTTACTATCTCCTTGATGTACAATTTTGCATATTGCTCCGCAGTATCAGTGGACTTGACAGGCAGGAAGTGAGCTGATTTGGTGAGTCGATCCACTATCACCCATATTGAGTCAAACTTACGCCGAGTGCGAGGTAACCCTACCACGAAATCCATATTGATCATCTCCCATTTCCACCTTGGTATTTCTATAAGCTGAGTTAATCCTCCAGGCCGTTGATGCTCGGCCTTCACTTGTTGACAGTTCGGACATTTAGCTACAAAGCTTGCTACATCTCTCTTCATACCGTTCCACCAATAAATCTCCTTAAGGTCATGATACATTTTCGTGGAACCTGGTTGCACAGAATACCTGGAAGTATGAGCCTCTGCCATCACTCTTTCCCGAAGCTCGTCCACATCCGGAACACATAGTCTATCTTGACACCGCAATACACCATCTTCGCTGTTGAGTACAAATGCTGAGGTCTTGTTATTCATGACTGCTTCCTTCACCCGAACCAATGTTGGATCCATGAACTGTTTTTCCTTGATTTCCGCGACCAATGATGATTCTGCTCCATTATGCACCAAAATATCCCCCTCGTCTGACGCTGAGATACGAACCCCCAAACTGGCTACTTGGTAAACCTCTCGAGCTAAGGGTCTCTGATCCACACCCAAATGAGCCAAGCTACCCATAGATTTTCGACTAAGAGCGTCGGCTACAACATTTGCCTTCCTTGGATGGTACAATATGTCCATATCATAGTCCTTGAGTAGTTCTAACCACCGCCGCTATCTCAGATTCAGCTCTTTCTGCTTGAACAAATATTGGAGGCTCTTGTGGTCTGAAAACACATCTACATGAACTCCATAAAGATAGTGCCGCCATATTTTCAAAGCAAACACAACAGCCGCAAGCTCCAAATCATGCGTCGGATAATTCTTCTCGTGATTCTTGAGTTGCCTGGAAGCGTAAGATATGACTTTCCCGTGCTGCATCAATACACATCCCAAACCAACCCTGGAGGCATCACAATAAACCACAAATCCCTCTGTGCCTTCTGGCAAGGCCAATACTGGTGCCGAGGTCAATCTTGACTTCAATTCCTGGAAACTTTTCTCACATGCTTCGGACCACTGGAACTTAACTGCTTTCTGCGTCAGTTTTGTCAATGGGGAAGCGAGGGTTGAGAACCCCTCTACAAACCTCCGATAGTACCCTGCTAAACCCAAGAAGCTACGAATCTCTGTCGGGGTCGTGGGTCTAGGCCAATCTTTCAGTGCCACAATCTTCTGAGGATCCACCTCAATTCCCTCACTAGAAATAACATGCCCTAGAAAAGCTACGGACTCCAACCAAAACTCACATTTTGAGAACTTGGCATACAATTGATGCTGAAGAAGGGTCTGCAATGCTGCTCTGAGGTGAATGGCATGATCTTCCCTGCTCCGAGAGTAGATGAGGATGTCGTCAATGAATACAATTACAAAGGAATCTAGGAATGGCTTGCAAACCCGATTCATAAGGTCCATGAAAGCTGCTGGGGCATTGGTTAGCCCAAAAGACATGACCAAAATCGAAGTGACCATAACGAGTTCTGAAAGCGGTCTTAGGAATACCTTGCTCCCCGATCTTTAACTGGTGGTACCCGGATCGTAAATCAATCTTTGAGAAGAACTTCGCTCCCTGCAATTGGTCAAACAGATCATCCACTCGAGGCAAAGGATATTTATTCTTGATGGTGACTTTGTTGAGCTGCCGATAATCAATACACATTCGAAGTGACCCATCCTTCTTTCTGACAAAGAGAACCGGAGCACCCCATGGTGATACACTCGGTCGTATGAACCCTTTTTCTAATAAATCCCTCAGCTGCTCCTTTAACTCTCTTAACTCTGCTGGCGCCATTCTGTATGGTGGAATAGATATTGGCTGAGTATATGGCATTACATCGATCCCGAAATCAATCTCTCTATCCGGCGGGATGCCTGGAAGCTCATCTGGAAACACTTCAGGAAATTCATTCACAATTGGCACGGACTCGAGGGTAGGCACATCTGAGGTGGTGTCCGTTACCCGAACCATGTGATAAATACACCCTTTCTTAATCATCTTCGAAGCCTTAAGGTAGGAAATAAACCTACCCCTTGGCACTACACCATTTCCTCTCCATTCAATAACTTGGCTCGTTAGGGAACTCGAGCCTCATAACTCTCGTTCGACAGTCAAGTTTTGCAAAGCACGAATAGAGCCAATCCATCCCCACAATTACATCAAAATCTACCATCCCAAGCTCAATAAGATCGGCTGTGGTATCACGACCACCCACCGTAACAACACAATTCCTATAGACTCGTGAGGTTGTAATAGAATCACCGATTGGAGTCGACACAGAGAACGGCTCATGAAGCCGTTCGGGTACTATCCCAAAACTTGAAGCAATGAATGGAGTAACATAAGACAAGGAGGACCCTGGATCAATAAGGGCATAGCAATCAATAGTCTGAACAGACATGATACCTGTAACAACATCTGGAGAAGCCTCGGCATTTTGGCGGCCACTCAATGCATAGAATCGGCTAGGTCCACCCCTACCCTGAGCTCCACCCCTAGCTGCACCACGCCCTGCTGATGCTGGAGTACGCGCTGATGATGTAGCAGCCGAAGAACCGGATGACTGAGCAGATCCCCTACCTATACCCTGACGGGGTGCACGACAGTCTCGTTGAATGTGACCTCTCACCCCGCACCCGAAGCACACTGGAAGGTCAAGGTAGCAAGTCTCTGTATGAAATCTCCCACACTTGGGACATGTAGGTCTGCCCTGCTGCTGGGATCTCACCCCAGGACGACCAGACTGACGAGACCTCCTGCTGTCTGAACCAGGTCTCGAGTAACTGCCCTGCTGATGACTGTGCACGGATGGCGGTGCACTCATGGAGGACTGAGCATATGACTGGGATGGCCCTGATGACCCTTTCCCTGGAAGTGATCTCCCTGAATGACCCATTGACCGGGCCCTGCTGCTACTTTCTCTTTCTGCACGAATCTTCAATTTCCTGGCCTCTGTGGCCCGAGCAAACCCCACGATCCTCCCATAGTTCATATCTGAGTGCAAAGCTGCTGTGGCGGCCTCATTCACCACCAAAGGGCTAAGGCCCTGAACAAACCGTCGAACCCGGGCATCCATGGTCGACACTAAATGAGGAGCATACTTGGACAACCTTACGAACTCCATGTGATACTCCCAAACACTCATACCGCCCTACTTGAGGACCTCGAACTCTGTGGCGCGAGCTGCCATTGCCTCAGCAGGTAAGAAGTGGTCCATAAATGCATCCACGAACTCATCCCATCTGGCCGAGGGCTCCCTTCCTCACGGGAATCCTCCCACATTTCGAACCATGAACGTGCCGCTCCCTTCAGCCTGTAAGAGACCAACTCTACCCCCTCTATATCTGTAGCCTTCATCACTCTGAGGGTCTTGTATATCTCATCAAGGAATTCCTGTGGGTCAGCCTCTGGATCGGTACCTGAAAATTCTGGAGGGGCCAATCGCAAGAACTGGTGGACTCTGGAGCCAAAGGAATCTCCTTGTCCGCTGGAGGATGCGGGGGCATCATGGGATCTCTGGGCCTGGGTGGCCACTAACTGTGTTAACATATGAATGGCTCCCCTAAGATCTTCATTAGAGATACCAAAGCCCGAAGCGGGAACTGTATCTGAGTCAGGAACACCGGCAGGAGGAATGGTGGCATCCTCTGCCGCAGCTGGAATAGGGACACTTGGGTTTTGAACAGATGGGTCAAGCAAATTCGGGACTGGTGGTTCATTCTCTCCCACGGCATCGGGTACATGATTAATAGCCGCACTTGGGCCGGCATTGGCCCTAAGGCCGAGTCTAGCCTTCTTCTTAGGTGCCATATTCTGAAAATTTGGGAACAAGGCGCGAATTAGACACGGATATTTCCACATTGCACTTTACCGCACGATATAGATTAACAAAGAAGTAGGTAAATTCCTAAATGCCCGTGTAGCCCCCTACTTATACGATATGGTCGACAACAGACCTATAAGAAGGGCACTACTAGACACGGCTTCGAGACATCCTAGGACACTTTAAAAACCATAGGCTCTGATACCAAGATTGTCACGCCCCAAAACGAGGGACATGACCGGTGCCTGACCGGGTTGCCCCAGTCAAGCGGACCTGGGTGCCTTTCATTCCCACGTGTTACCCCTGTGTTGATTGATTCTCATTAATCAAATATCTTACTAACCATGAATGATTTCACATTAAACAAATAAAATCGTACGAATGATTCATTAACAAGTTTGCAGTTTTTACAACGCCCGACATAACATAATGTATAGATAATACTGGAGTCCCACAGTTTACATGTCTACAGAGCCTCTAGGATACAAAAAAAAGGGATACAATACTTGCCGGTAACAAGGCTCCGGCTATACCTTACAAAACCAAAATGAAATCTAAACAAAAGTGGCATGAACCACACAGGGCCCCAAGGAAGAAAAAGGGGCTCACCAAAACGGGCAGTGGAAGGAGAAGGATACTACTGCCGATGAGCTGAAGTGCCTGCTATCGATCCACCTACAATCATAACACGAATGTAGCGTCCCCGGCAAAAGGGACGTCAGTACACTTGAATTGTACTGGTATGTATGGACAAACTTTGTCCCAAGTAAACTCAAGCCATTAAATTACATTAAAACTAATCAAGCCAGCCAACTATGTTTTCCACCTTTTTCTCATTTCAGATAAGCCTCAACATATGCACATTCAAGGTCAACAAATAGAACAACAACCAATTAACAACATAAATTGCAAGTAGTCAAACATAGGGGCAATCGGTGCCTCCCCAGGTTGCAAACTCTCCTGCTGTCTCCTTTCACAATTTCACATCATTGATTTTTGTATCAATTTTCAATAGCGATTTCGATCGCTTTCCATCCTTATTGCCCCCGACCACCCTTATTACCTCGGCCACCCTTATCACCCCAACCCACACCTTATTTCCTCACATTGTGGCGCGCAACACGACCCCGCCTTACAGTTTAAAACACAACAATTTCAAACAGCAGATAAGGTACTACACACAATTTCAACAAGTTCAAATAGGCAACTTGCACATTGTTTCATGTTCTCAATTATATTTCAAATCAATATCACAACCATGTTACAATATTTCCATAATCAAGAATATTCACACAAGTATGTTCAATAATTTTCCACAATTCAAGTGTTTCATCTCTTTCCACAATAAACCAATTCTCGAGTGTTTCGTTTCCTTTCCACAAAGTGCCATATAGGCCATCATAAGTATTATTCACAATTCTTTACCCAATTCAACTCTCATTTAACTGTCGGTTCATATTCTATACCACATCACTCATATTTCAACAACAACTTTGAGAATTTCACACAATTTGTCAAATTAACATTAACCAAGCAATTCTTCACACATATAGGCGATTTCACAAGAATCAAAATTAGCCATACATACCTGGTGATGAGTTTTCTTCCTACTTTATGCTTACCCAAGATATCCTACTCTTGCCAACCTTGTTCTTGAAGACTCTTACTTCTACTCACTTCTTTTTACTAGAAATCAAGTTCAATAATCATGCATGAGTGTAAAGATTCTATTTTCAAAAGCTATTATATGCAAACCTCTCTTTACCCAATATAAAACTGAAAATCAAAGAAAATAGTTAGGGTTTTTACCTTGAAAAGATTGGGGAAGTTGAATCTTTGCCCTAGAATCCTTTGAACTAAGATGGTTGGAACAATCTTTGAAGATGAAAGATTTCTCTCTCTAAAAACCCTCTCTTCTCTCTCTAATTTTGGTAAGATGATATGATAAAATGAAGAAGAAAGGTGTTATATTAAAGAAGAGATCGGGTCAAAATGTTACAAAAATTTGGACCAGGTCAATTATGCGGTGCACTTTGCGACCGCAGAATCAACATGCGGTCCGCAGAGTGACCGCAGAATGGCCTCAAAATTACGCAGGTTCTGTTACAGAATGCGGCCAATATGCTGTCCGCATCCTTGATCTGCGGTCGCAAAATGCACCGCAGATTCACTATGCGATCGCATATCGACCGCACTTTCAACACTATTTTGGGAAACTCTCTGGAATGTTTTGCGGCAAGAATGCGGTCCGCATGTCAGGTTTGCGATCGCATTCTTGACCACATATTGGACACTTTTCGGAAAATTAATTCTCTACATTTTTGAAACTTAAATCACTACCAAGGGTCCGAACCGCGGCGAGCTTGCTCGCCGCGAAGAATTCTACGCATTCCTAACACATTATTCGGACCATGACACCACAGCTACTAGGTTTTATGCACAAAAATTTTACGGGGCCTTACAAATAGTTACCACCCTATTTCCCTCTTATTATATTGTTTCATGTTTCTTTATATGTATTTGAGTCTATCGGGTGAATTTGTATTGATTATGGTTTAAATTAAGATATATAGCCTTCTTGAGTGAAGCGCGTTTTAGAAACGTCAACATGAAGTTGACAATGTGGTTAGAGGGCTTGAATGTGGATTCCAGTGGCTCGGTTATCTTCGAGAGGTGATTTGTGAATTAGGGGAGTGATCGAAATTGAATTTGGAGGTCCGGCGTAGAAATAGGCTTGAATTGGCTAAGTTAGAATTTTGGCGGGATCCGGTTGATAGGAGAGATTTTGATCCGGGAGTCAGAATGGAATTTCGAAAGTTGCAGTAGCTTCGTTAGGTGTTTTTGGATATGTCTAAATATTTTTAGGTCATTCGAACATCATTTGGTCGGGTTTTTGATGGAATATAGGTTTCGGAAGTTTTGGTTGAAACTTAGGCTTGAATCTACATTGATTAGATGATTTTTGTCTTTAATGATGTGTTTTTATGATTGGAAAAACTTCATATCATGATTTGCAGTAGGTTGGTGGTTTTGGTTGAGGTCTAGGGGGCCTCGGGGGTGATTCTGGGCGTCAAACAGACCATTTTGTGATGAAGAGCACAGCTGAATTGATGTCATAGAGTTGCTGGTATTTAACCAATCGCGTTCGCGTGGTGATGAACGCAAACGCGTAGAAGGAAAATAAGGGTCTCAGGTTTTTGTCCTACGCATTCGCGAAGGCTATGATGTGAACACGTAGAGGATGGGTTCAGAGGCACGCGATCGCGAGGGAGAGCACGCGTTCACGAAGAAGGTTTCAAGAGGCAGTGATATTTCTCTTACGCGATCACAAGGGTCGTGCCACATTTACGTGACTGTGAGATCTGGTGCATCACGATCGCGAGATGAGGGACGCATTCGCGTAGAATGAATTTGAGTTTTTAAATTTTTTCCCATTGTGTTAGCGTGGGCAAGGACGCGAACGCGATGAAGGGATTTTCACGGGCAGAAAAGTTATATTACATATCAGATGCGAGGATTTCATAATTTCACCATTTTTGGGAAACTTTTGAAGCTAGGGGCGAGGGATTAAGAGACTTCCACCTAGATTTCGATTGGAGGTAAGTTTTATGGTCTAGTTACATGATTTTATCCTAGAATCTTCATCTATATCACTGAAAATTGGAGGAATTAAGGTATAAAATGGGGTTTTACTTGAAGCCTAAGAAAAATAGTAAATCAATAAATTGAAATGGAAAACGAACTCCGATATTGATAAATTTTATATGTATGGACTCGTGGCGAGACGGGCATTCTAAAAATGTGGATTTCATAATTTTTTGAGAAGCGGGCCCGAGGCTCAAGTTTTGGCAATTTATTATTTTTGGGTGTAATTCGAGTTATTTCGATTGGGTCATGTTCCTTTAGCTTATTTTGATGTATTCCTATTGGTTTTGATCATATTCAGCACTCGTGGAGGTTGATTCTTGTGGGAAATTCTTTGCGGACTAGTTTTTTAGCCGGTTCGAGGTGAGTAATGGGTGTGGATGATAACTTGAGCGTTTAAAAACCCGATATATCACTATGTGACACTCTATTGAGGTGAGACACGTACTCTACTGTGAGTGCAGGGTCGATTGTGAATAGGGACTATGGCTTAGTCCGACTGTGTAGTATTATACTGTGTTGTTCGCTATAAATGAGCCAGTAAACCTTCTACTTGGATGGTTGTGGTTATATTTGGGTTGTGAGCCTGTTATTTGGATCTTGTGAGGATCATTATCACTGCTTCTATGATTATATCATGATATCAGTCCTGAGCTAAACACTGTATAAAATTATTTTCCAACTCTGGTATTTCTAAACACTAATTTCTATTATCACTATTAAATAGGATTTCAAAATGATAAATTATTAAGCCTGTGAGGCTTGCATTGCATATAGCTGGACTGTAGTGGATCAGGTTGCACACCGAAGCATGTAACTGATATTGTGCTTGGGCTATAGGAGCCCCTTGGGAGTCTGAACCCCCACAGTGAGCGAGGGTAACCAAATAGATCGGACTACATGATGTAGCGGTTATGTTTATGCATCTACATTACATTTAGATATATCTGTTGTAGTGTTTTAGCTGTTAATGCTTTATCTGAGATTTATACTGTTCAAAATTATAAAAGAGGTATTATATTGCTTTGCAAAATTGTTTATTGAGTATTTTTACCTTCAATTTTTTTATCCGTGCTTATTACCGCTGAGTTGGAAGTACTCACTCCACTCCCTACACCTTGTGTGCAGATCCAGGTACATCACAGCAGGGTTCACTTCCTAGCTTCTTTAGAGCTCTTATACGGACTGTCGAGGTAGTTGTTTGGTGTCCGTAGGACCCGACTCTCCTTGTTATCCCTTCTTTGGCTTTCTAAATTTTCTAAAACACTTTTGTATTTGGTATTATTGTGACACTGTTGGTAGAGGCTCCTGACTCATGACCACAGATTCTATGGAGAGTATTGTGCTATTTTGGGATATTTTCACAGCTTATGCTAGATTTTGTATTTTACTTATCACGGTTAAGGCTTTTAAAGTAAAGTGGGAGCTTTTAGCTTGGTATTTTGAATGGTTGGTCAGGCTGGCCTAGAAATGTGTTGGGCACAATCACGACAGGGTTTTGGGGTCATGATAGAAGAGTTTTGAGCAAGAATATGTTCAATTGCTTCTTTAAGTCTTTCCAAAAATGCCAAGTTTGACTTCAGTCAACTTGTTTTGAAAACTGACCCACATTCATGATTTGACGATCCCGGAGGGTACAGGGGACATTATGGGACTAGGGCGTATGTCCGAAATCGAATTTTGAGGTCCCTAGCTTGAGTAGTGAATTTTTCTATGAAACTTTTAATTTGAAGTTTTAAGGAATTAAATAAACTAAGTAATCATTGATTTACTAGTATCACGACTCAAACCCAGTCGTGATGACGCCGAACATATTGTTAGTCAAGCCCGACCATTCAGCAATTACCCCAACTAGTGGTGGTTCAAGGATTCAAACACATATATTAAATTACTAAATCATTTTATCAAAAGACTATAAGTACAGAATAGTATATTGAAAAGCAACAAAATACTAGAACGTAAACACAAAATAGGACCTGGTGTCATTACGAGACTCTAATACAGAGTGTTATCCTATAACAAAACTGTCTAAGAAATAGAATAATGAAAGATAGAGATAGGAGAGAAGGATCAAGGCTACGAATACCATGCAGCTACATTGATGCTCCCGGTGAAATGTTGCTCAGCTAGACAGGTCCTCCCTCAGTCTGTGATGCACCTAGATCTGCACACAAGGTGCAGGAAGTAAAGCAAGTACTCCGACTCAGTGAGTAACAAGCATAAATAATAGCTGAAGATAATAATTCATAGAAAAGTTCAAGGCAACTATAACAGGAAATACCAAACCTTTAGCAATAAAATATGCAAGTCAGTAAAATACTATTCAGAAAGAACCATGACATGTAACAGTTAAGGAATAATGCAATAATGTAATGCAATGCACTGGTATACTCAGGTACCCACTATGGCGTGCAGTCTGAGCAAACCATATGTTTTACATCGATGGCGCTCACTGGGGTATGTACAAACTCTAGAAGGGCTCCTACAGCCCAAGCGCTATAAACAAGTCATCTCGTGGCACCAACCAGGCCCTCGACCTCCATATCATATACCACTGCTACGGCGTGTAGCCCCAGCCATCCAGAAATCCAGAAATCAATATAAGCCCCTCGGGTACTTTTAAATCAGTAATCCACAACCCAAATTATCATTTGAGTTGTCAAGTTGAGAAAAAGGGGTTGAGTTTGAAACATAGTGCTAAAAACCTTATAATGAAGTTAAAGAATGTGCAAAGTATGCAAATAAGTGAAATTAATCGCTGAAGGATTCAAATAACCAGCACGAAGCCCAAATACAATAGTCAAATCCAAATAACGATGATTTCCAACAAGTTCTAGTAGAAAAACAAAGTAAAAAATAATTGGGACGGACCAAGTCACAATCCCCAATAACCAACAGCCCACACTTGTCATAGAGCGCCTGCCTTGCATCAATATACCGGTATGATGTCAGAATTTGGGGTCTCAAACCCTCAGTACATCATTTCACCCATTACTCACCTCAAGCCGAACCAAAATCTAGCATGCTATGCCTTTTCCTCTCAAATTGACCTCCTCGTGCATCAAATCAGATCAAAATCCCAAGGAATACATTGCAATAGGCTAAGGGAATATAACCCAATCGAAAAGACTCGAAAAACATCGAAAATCACGAAGTTGGCAAAACCCGAGCCCCGGGCCAACTTATCGAAAAATTACAAAATTTACATCACCGGATTCCTCATCTTTCCATGAATCCCTACATATCAAATTTACCAAAATTGGAGTCCATTTGACCCTTCAAATTCCACTTTTAAATTATCAATTTTTAAGCCCTAGCTTTACCCCCTTTTGATGAATTTCAACCAATCTCAATGCTAAATTTATCATAATCTCATGTATATAGTCCAAGGGACTTACCTTCAATCGATTCCCAGTCAAAACTCCCTTAAATCCTCACCAAAAGATCTCAAGGTCGCCCACCGATGGTGGAAAATACCCTATGCTCGCGGATGAAATATGATATTTTAACCCTTCTATCTAGTCGAATTTCACTTCTATGGTCCCGCTTCCACTTATGCGGGACAACTTCTGTGGAAAAATTCCTTCTTTTGCGGATTCTTAGTAAGAACTCCCATTTCGCTTTCGCGGCTAAAACTTCGCTTCAGTGGAACTCCATCCTATGACCAAATCTGCTTCTGCGATTAACCATCCGCTTATGCGGACCCGCTGATGCGATTATCGTTTCGCTTAAACAAAACTACCCTACCAGACCACATACCGCTTTTGTGACCCTTTACTCGCTTTTTCGGACCATTTTTGCAAAAGCAAAAATACCAGATACCAACAATATAAACCTGCAACAAACTCTAAAAACTTCCCGTTTAACCACCCAAACTCACCTCGGGGCCCCCAGGACCTCAACCAAAAGCACAAGCATGGTCCAATACCCTATTCAAACTCGTTCCAATCATCAAAACACATCAACCAATGCTAAAACCATCAAATGATATCGGATTTAAGCCTAAGTTTCTTTAAAAATTCTAAAATGCACATTCGATCATAAACCCACCCAAAACACCTCCGAATGATCTGAAACTTTGCACATACATCCAATATAACTTAGCAAAGCTACCGCAGTTGTTGGAATTCCATTCCGACCCCAGGATGAAAATCTCATCTATCAACCAGAATTTGCCAAAATACTAACTTCGCCAATTCAAGCCTAATTCTACATTGGACCTCCAAAATCACTTTCGATCGCACTCCTAAGTCACAAATCACCTTCCGAATCTAACCAAACATATCCTTGTGGCCGTGGATTATGTGCCAAGATGGGTTGAAGCTATCCCCACAAGGAAAAATGATGCTCAAACTGTGTGCAATTTTCTCAAGAAAAATATTTTTACCAGATTTGGCACACCATGAGTCATCATTAGTGACCAAGGGACTCATTTTATGAATAGACAATTTTCTGGTTTGCTAATAAAATATGGTGTGACTTATAAAATAGGAACACCGTATCATGCTCAAACTCAAGGGCAAGTTGAAATTTCCAACCATGAGTTAAAAAGAATTCTTGAAAAAACTGTTGGAATCTCAAGAAAGGACAAGGATTTAAAATTAGATGATGCATTATGGACATACTGAATGGTGTTAAAACACCAATTAGAACATCTCCTGTGACGACCCGGCCTGTTGTCACGAGAGTTATCACACTGTTTTCCCCTTATTATTTTGTTTCATGTTTCTGTATCTGTATTAGAGTCTATCGGGTGAATTTGGATTGATTCAGGTTGAAAATAAGGTATATAGCCTCTTAGAATAGAGTTTATTTCAAAAAAGTCAACTTGAAGTTGACTATGTAGTTAGAGGGCTCGGATATGGATTTTGATGGTTTGGCTAGCTTCGGGAGGTGATTTTCGACTTAGGGGAGCGATCAGAATTGAATTTAGGGTCCGGTGTAGAAATAGGCTTGAATTGGCGAAGTTGGAATTTTGGTGGAAACCGGTTGATAGGTGAGATTTTTATCCGGGATTCGGAATGTGTTTTTATGATTGGAAAAAGTTCATATCATCTTTTGGAGTAGGTTGGTGGTTTTGGTTGAGGTCCCGGGGGCCTCGGGGGTGATTCCGGGGGTCAAACGAACCATTTTTTTTATGAAGAATAGATCAGATTTGCTGTCATGGAATTGCAGAGAAATAAGCTATCACAATCACATGGGTGGTGAACATAATCGCATTGAAGGAAAATTGACCACAACTCCAGTGTTAGTCTTGACATCAACTTCAAGTTCATATATCGTGTATTGTGATGCATCGAGAGTGGTGATTAGTTGTGTATTGATGCAGTAAGGTAGAATTATAGCTTATGCTTCTTGTCAGTTGAAGCCTCATGAGAAGAACTACCATATTCATGATTTAGAGTTAGCTGCCATAGTTCATGCCTTGAAGATTTGGAGGCACTATTTTTACGGCGTGTCCTGTGAGATGTATACTGATTATCGTAGTCTCTAGCACTTGTTTAAACATAAGGATCTTAATTTAAGGCAGAGGAGGTGGCTTGAGTTGTTCACGAATTATGACATTACCATTCTATATCATCCGGGGAAGGCCAATGTAGTGGCCGATGCTTTAAAAGGCGGTTAGTATGGGAACTTGGCGTATATTCCAGTTGGGGAGAAACGATTTACATATGATGTTTAGGCGTTTGCCAATCGGCTAGTGAGGTTTTACATTTCAGAGCCGAGTAGGGTGTTGGCTTGCGTTGTTTCTTGGTCTTCCCAATATGATCACATTCGTGAGCGGCGGTATGATGATCCACACTTGCTTGTCCTTATGGACAGAGTTCAGCATGATAATGCCAGGGATGTTACTATTGATAGTGACGGTGTGTTGAGGATGCAGGGCCGAATTTGCGTGCCCAATGTAGATGGACTCCGTGAGTTGATATTTGAGGAGGCCCAAAGCTCGCAGTATTCTATCCATCCAGGTGTCGCGAAGATGTATCAATATATGAGACAACATTACTGGTGGAGAAAGATGAGAAGGATATTGTGAGTCATGTAGCTCGGTGCCTCAACTGTCATCAGGTCAAGTATGAGCATTAGAGGCTCGGTGGCTTATTTCAGCGTATTGATAATTCCGAGTAGAAATGGGAGATGATTACTATGGAATTTGTTAGTGGTATCCCTCAAGCAGCGAGGAAGTTTGATTCGGTTTGGTTATTTTGGACACGCTGACCAAGTCAACTCATTTCATTCCTATGTGTACTACATACTCCTCGGAGCGGTTGGCTAGAGATATTCATCCGCGAGATTGTGAGATTGCATGGGGTTCCGATTTCTATTGTATCAGACAGAGGTAATCAGTTTAGTTTGTAGTTCTAGAGGACATTTCAGTGTGAGTTGGGTTCACAATTTCAGTAGAGTACTGCATTTTATCCTCAGATGGACGGACAGTCCGAGCATACCATTCACATCTTGGAGGACATATTGCATGCATGTGTTATTGATATCGGTGGTTCTTGGGCTGATTACATGCCTATTGCAGAGTTTTCTTATAACAACATCTACCAATCCAGTATTCATAAGGCTCCGTATGAGGCTTTATATGGGAGATGGTGTAGATCTCCAGTTGGCTGGTTTGAGCCCGGTGCGGCTAGGTTGTTGGGGACATAGTTGGTCCAGGATGCATTGGATAAGGTGAAGGTGATTCAGGAAAGACTTCGCACAGCCCAGTCGCGCTAGCAGTGTTATGTGTACCAGAAGGTCCGGGATGTGTCTTATTCAGTGGTTGAGAAGGCCTTGCTGAAGGTTTCACCTATGAAAGGCGTCATGAGATTTAGGAAGAAAGGAAAGCTCAGTCCGCGATTCATTGTCCCTTTTGAGATTCTCAGGAGGATTGGAGAGGTGACCTATATCCTTGCTTTGCCACCCAGTCTATCGGGAGTTCATCCGGTGTTCTATGTGTCTATCCTCCAGAAGTACGTTGGGGACACATCGCATGTGTTGGATTTCAATACAGTTCAGCTTGATGATGACTTGACTTATGATGTGGAGCCTATAGCTATATTGGGTCTTCAGGTACGGAGATTGATGTCTAACAATATTGCGTCAGTGAATGTTTAGTGGAGAAGTCACCATATGGAGGAGGACACTTAGGAGACCGAGTGGGAGATGCGGAGTAGATATCCACACTTATTTACGACTCTAGGTATGTTTCTTGACCCGCTCGAGGACGCGCATTTGCTTAAGTTGGGGAGAATGTGATGACCTACCCCGTCGTCACGAGAGTTACGCCCCGTTTTCCCCTTATTATGTTGTTTCATATTTCTATATCTGTATTAGTGTCTATCGGGTGAATGTGGATTGATTCTGGTTGAAAATAAGGCATATAGCCTCTTAAAATGGAGTTTGTTTCGAAAAAGTCAACCTAAAGTTGACTATGCGGTTAGAGGGCTCGGATATGGATTCTGGTGGTTCGGTTAGCTTTAGGAGGTGATTTGTGACTTAGGGGAGCGATCAAAATTGAATTCGGAGGTCCAGTGTAGAAATAGGCTTGAATTGGCGAAGTTGGAATTTTGGTGGAATCCGGTTGATAGGTGAGATTTTGATTCAGGAGTCGAAAAGGAATTCCGACAGTTGCAGTCGCTTCGTTAGGTGATTTTGGATATGTCTGCAGAGTTTCAGGTCATCCAGACATCGTTTGGTCGGGTTTTTGAATAAATATAGGTTTCGGGAGTTTTAGTTGAAACTCAGGCTTGAAAGCACCTTGATTTGATAATTTTTGTGTTTAATAATGTGTATTTATGATTGGAACAAGTTCATATCGTGTTTTGGAGTAGGTTGGTGGTTTTGGTTGAGGTCCCGAGGTCCTCGGGGGTGATTCCGTGGGTCAAATGGACCATTTTGTTTTATGAAGAATAGATCATATTTGCTGTCATGGAATTGCAATAAGCTTTCGCGATTGCGTGGATGGTGAACGCGAACGCGTATAAGTAAAATTGGGGCCTGGAAAATTAGCCTACGCGATCGCGAAGGGGCTGATGTGATCGCATAGAGGAAGAAGATAAAGGTACGTGTTTGTCGGGGTCTTCACGCGTTCGCGAAGAAGGAAGTGGTGGCCTGAGATTTTTGTTATACGTAATCGTGTTATGGAGGTCGCGATCACGTGGGACCTGAAGTTTTTGCATCGCGATCGCGTAAGGGAAAATAGAGACAGGCAAAATCAGTTAAATGACATATCAGTCGCGAAGGTATCATATTTCCTCCATTGTTGGGCAAAGTTTGAAGCTATTGGACGAGGGAGTAAGAGATTTTCACCTAGTTTTCTATTGGAGGTAAGTTTTATGGACTAATTACGTGATTTTATACTAGAATCCTCATCTAAATCACTGAAAATTGGTGGAATCAAAGTGTAAAAATGGGGATTTTGCTTGAAGCCTAAGAAATAGTAAATTGATTATTTGAAGGGCCAAATGGACTCCGATTTTGATAAATTTTATGTATATAGACTCGTGGCGAGACGAGGATTCCGAAAATGTGAATTTCATAATTTTTTGAGAAGCAGACACGGGGCTCGGGTTTTGGAAACTTCGTATTTTTGGGTGTATTTTGAGTTATTTCGATTGGGTTGTGTTACATTAGCCTATTTTGACGTGTTCCATTTGGTTTTGATTAGATTCGGCACCTGCGAAGGTTGATTCTCGAGGAAAAGGCATTGCGAACTAGTTTCTAAGTCGGTTCGAGGTGAGTAATGGGTGAGGATGATGACCTGAGGGTTTGAAACCCCGGTATATCACTATGTGATGTTGTATTGAGGCGAAACGTGTACTCTACTGTGAGTGCGGGGTCGATTGTGATTGGTTGACTATGTCTTAGTCCGACCGTGTGGCATTATACTATGTTGTTTTGTCTATAAATGAGCCGGTAAACCTCCTGCTTGGATGGTTGTGGATATATTTGGGCTGTGTGCCAGTTATTTGGATCCCGTGAGGATCATTATCACTTGTTTCTATGATTATAGCATGATTTCATGATATCGGTCCTGAGCTAAACATTGTCTAAAATTATTTTTCAAAGTCTGAGATTTTTTAACACTGATTTCGTTTATTTCTATTAAACGGATTTCAAAATGATAATTAATTGAGCCTGTGAGGCTTGCATTGCATGTAACTGGACTGGTAGTGGATTCGTCTGCGCGCCGTAGCATATGTCACTAATATTTTGCTTGGGCTGTCGGAGCCCCTCCGGAGTCTGAACCCCCACAGTGAGTGCGGGTACCCAAATGGATCAGGCTACGCGCCGTAGCGGTGATGTTCATGTATCTGCATTGCATTTAGTCATTTATGTTGTACTGCTTTAGCTGTTATTGCTTTCTCTGAGACTTATACTGTTAAAAAGGATAAAATGAGGTATTGTATAGCTTTATTGTGTGGTACTATTGGGTATTCTTACCTTCAATATCATTATACATGCTTATTACCACTGAGTTGGAAGTACTCACTCTACTCCCTGCATCTAGTGTGCAGATCTAGGTACCTCCCAGCAGGGTTGACTTGTAGCTGCTATCAGCATATATCTTAGGGTTGTCGAGGTAGCTGATTGGCGTTCGCAGGACCCGACATCTCTTCTTTTTATCTATGTTGTCTTTCATATACTCAAATTTATTATTATACAGTCAGTGGAAATACTGATACTTGGTAGAGGCTCTTGACTTGTAACCCCACATCTGTGGGCGGATATTGTTACTGGTTAATTGGCTGTTTTCTATAAACTTGCTAAATTTTAGACTACCAGTCTCTATTAATGATTTTTCAAATGAGGCATGTGAGATGGTAGCTCGGTATTGTGTGTAATTGGTCAGGCTAGCCTAGCAATGTGTTGGGTACCATCACAACCGAGTTGTGGGGTCGTGACAAGTCCATATAGATTAGTCTTTGGGAAAGCTAATCATTTGCTAGTTGAATTAGAACACAAAGCTTTTTGGGCACTAAAAACACCAAACTTTGAATTAGCCTCTGCTAGTAAAAAAATATTTTTTCAGGTTAATGAGTTGGAAGAACTGAGATTAGTAGCTTATGAAAATACAAGAATTTTCAAAGAAAAACCAAAAATCTAGCATGACAATTTGATCTAACAGAAAAGTTTTCAAGTGGGAGATCAGGTACTTTTTTACAATAGTCGACTCAGGCTATTCCCAGGAAAGTTGAAATCCAGGTAGACAGGTCCTTACAATGTTGCAGATGTAACTCCATATGGTACAATTAAAATTTAGTAAAATAATGGAGGAGACAAGTTTAAAGTGAATGGACACAGGCTAAAAATGTACTTTGGAGGACCTTTTGAGCAAAATTCGTTGTTCACTTTGATAGACTGATGAATCTCAAAATTAATAAGTCGAGCTGACGATGTTAAACTCAGAACTATGATACCCTACACATAACCATTGAGGGTGAAGCAATGAAGCCTCATAAGTCTGATATACATTTGGGTAATTAAATGCTTAACCAATAAATCTTGTCAATATCCAGGTTATTGTACAACCGAAACATTTCAGGAAGGCCTCTACAAAAATAGTGTCACCTACACAGGAGTAATTCCATGGTGATCGGTATGCCTAAGTTACTGGTTGGTTAGCCATTTAATAACTCAATCCGAATGTTGGCACAGGTAAATTTTCTAGTCTATATTCATAACCAGCACTTTATGACTATTAAAGTGTTAAATTAGTTCAGTCTATTATACATAGAACATGTGTGGTCATAGTATCTTTCAAACTTTCTTCTGTGATTATAAATTTGAAAGTCAAAAAGATTTTATTTAATTTATATATTCTTATTTTCAATCTAATATATATATATATATATTTATATATATAATCATATTCTTATATATTTATCTACGCATAACTAATTTTCTTTAGTTTATACCTTTACTCGTAAGTATTGCTCTTGTACGGTTTTCAACTGTTAAGATAAAACTTTACATACTGTTGAACATAATGTTTTTCAATTATGCCATCTAACTTCCCAGTTTGTGATTTTTTGTTTTTATGAAGGCAAAGGATGATTATCTCCAAATATGAGAAATTATTGAAATGGAGAAGCATTATGATCACAAACAGGTAGAATCAATATAATTTTGCTAGAACTTACTCCAAATATCTATCGAGGCAAAATTTCGGACAACATTAATTTTTAAAAATTAGCCTTTCATTATTTTTTTAGCCTCTTTATTCCAAGATAAAAAAGTGTACATATATATATCCTTTGAGCACACAAACTTGAGCCTTCAATTTTTTTTCTACACCATCATGAAAAGAAAAGTAAGAAAGAATACAAAAATAATATTTTGACTCTTCCCAAGCCATCTATAATTGAGTAGAAATGGCAAAGCAAGGGATGTAGAATTATGGGAACAAAAGATAAAAAACTGGTCATGCTGAAAAATTGTGCTTCATGTATATAAATGTCCCATACAAAAATACAAAAATATATGTATATACTCTTGCGAAATAAATTCGTGGATGATAAAATAATTAACTCTTATGATAAAGCTCGAAAGATCAAGTCACTATAAATATATCCTTTATCATTACCAGCATTAAGCGAAATATTACAAAACCAAAAAAGTCCTAAGAAGATTTTAGAAATAAAAGTTGACCGTATATTAGTAGAGACTGACATGAAGGACAAACTTATGGGAAATTTTGAGAAACTCAAGAGTTGTGATCATAAAGTGATCAATCTCAAAAGGTTCATATTGAATACGAGATACAAAATTTCTTTTGATAAATAAAAGCAGAAGCAGAAACAAAGTAAAGATATGGTGAACTTGAAAAATTATTGTTGTTGAACTTTATGTGAATTTTTATTTTTTCAATTTTCTACGGTACAAGAAACAATAATTACTAATAAAGTTATTCTCCTCGAGGACGAGCATTGGTTCATGTATGGGAGAATTTGATGAATATAAAATATTTACCTATTATATATTATTAATATTCTATTTTAATTAATATATTTAAATTATATTTCGTATTTTTCCTCTTTCTAACGATTTTTTCAGAAAAAAAAAGAAAAAGAATTTATTTTTATAAATAACAGAACAAAAAGATAAAATGATCGACAAAAGTCTGCTACGGCAAACACAAATGGGAAATGAAAGCCTATAATTGAATCTCGAACACGTCCAAGATCACAAGTCCAAGCTCTTATCCTTAGAAGTGTCCAAGATCACGTATCCAATATCATGTCTTCCAAATCCAAGATCATGTCTTCTGACGCATCCAAAATCACAAATCCAAGATCATATCCTCGGACACGTCCAAGATCACAAGTCCAAACTCATATCCTCAGACGCGTCCAAGATTGCAAGTCCAAGCTCATATCTTCAGACGTGTCCAAGATCACGCGTGCAAACTCATTCCTTGGACATGTTTAAATTATTTAATGCTTGCAAGATTTGTTATAAATAGATGGCAATTTGGCATCGGAAAGGGGTGGAAGAGGAATATCTACTTTTATCTAAAGTTTGATTTTAATTTATTTCTTTAACTATTTTATTTTCTTTTAGTAATTTTTAGGATTTTTTAAGAGTATTGGAAATATTCTAGATTCCTTTTTGTTGTGAGATTTAAATACTCCATAATGGAGTAATATCTTTTGTTGGGATAGTTGATGAAGCTTGATATATATTTTTATAATATTATTTCAGTTTTAATACATCCTTGGATTGAAACTTTTATTGTATAATTTATATTGTGCTAAAATAATAGTTTCTAACTAATCATTATTATCACTTATATATATTTTATTTAAGTTATTCTTATATTAATTTTATAATCCTCACAGAGTAAAATTAGTATATAATAACCAATGAATAAAATAGTAGAGTGAGATTAATTTTTTGTAAAACTCTTATTTCAAATGTGTAATCTTGTTTGTCTCAGTTTTAATTCTCACGGAGGAACTGTTGTATGCAAGATTACTAGTTTTTAGTAAGAATATTCTCACAAAGTTTTTACTACCTGTTAGCACAATTCAACCAAGAAAATATTTTGGTTTGATCGTCACTAGTTTTAACTCAATTAATTGCATAACCTCACGGAGTGCTATTAATTGACTTTTTCTTAGTGGGAAAATTCAATTGTATTAGCAATAAGCAATTATTGTTTAGAGAAATACTTGTAGAAATTGAGATTTTATTGTAATAATATTATTAAGTGAATTCAACGATTCCCAACTCTTTTTAAATTATAAATTTTTCGATAATTATTTGTTTTACTTTAATTATTTAACAAGTTTTAAAACTCACCTTTCATCAATTTGGTTCTCTCAAATAGTAGTAAAAATATTAAAAGTTTGTAGCCTAGATTAACCAATCTCTGTGGAACGATATCATAAACTATACTAGAATTTGACTGAGTACGAGCAGAAAAATCCTATGCACATTGGTCTCGTCTGAGACTAAGTGTCTCATTTCCTATCAAAACCAATCAAATTCAACTCTAATACACCTGATGAAAAAAATAACTCATAAAGAAGTAATAAATGGGGAAAACAGGGCGGTAAAACATGAGACATTGGTCCGATTCATCATACCTAGGTATTGGGATAAGATTATACTTTTGAAACTTGGTATAGGTCCAAAATATCAGTTAAGACTTACCCGTACAATTTGGTGTCAACCCGAGTAGTTTAAGGGATTTTTGACCTGTTAGAAACAAATTTAGAACTTGAAGATTCAATGATTTGATTTATTTGGTTTTGGGGTTGACTCCTTGATTTAACATTGTTTTAAGCGTTTTGAGGGTTCGAGTAGGTCCGCCTAGTGATTTCAGAATTATCGGTATGTTCAGGCGGGGCTCAGGAGCCCTGAGCGTCAAATGGTTGAGGTTCGAGTGAAGTTGAAACTTGAAAAGAACCAAAGGATGTTGTTTCTGCCATAACCGCTTCTGCAGCTCTTGGACCATAAAAGCGGGACAGCAGAAGCGGTCGATAAATCGCAGAAGCAAAGAGGGCTAACACGTGGGAAAACCACATAAGTGGTCCCGCCTTTGCGACCCATGAATCGTAGAAGCGGTCTAGCCCGTTTCTCCTAGATCCGCATAAGCGCCTTGAATTCCCCTGATGCAGGACTGCAGAAGTGGACCCTTGACCGCAGAAGCGAAAAGGGCTGGCAGTGAGCTTCATTTAATTCGAGCTCAAGCTTATTTATTTCACATATTTCTCAACACTTCGGCGATTTTGGTGATTCCAAAGAGGGGGTTGCAGCATAACATTGCAAGGTAAGTAATTCCGACTCACTGTTAGTTCAAATAGCTACATATTAGGTAGATTTAACACTAATAATTTGGTAAAATCAAGGTGTTAGAGCTACACCTAGGATTTAATAAAAACTAAGATTTAATCATGTAATTTGCCATGTAATGTACTAGAAATCATATATTTGTCATCCTTAGGTGATTGAGAACAAAGTTCTTCAAAAAATCACGAGATCCCGGCACGTTGGCCCGGTGTCAGAATTTAGGAAACTTGTGTTAAGGGTTAGGAAATTGCTTAAATAGCTAGAATTCAACCTTGTAACTCCTTATTGACTAGTTCTTATGTTGTTTAATTAGTTTGTGTTCGTTCGGCTTCACCGTTGATGGTGTTGGGATTGTTTTTTATATTGGAAGCGCGCTTCGGAGCAAGGCGAGTCTCCTTTCTAACCTCGTAATAGGGAACTTATCCCCTTAGGACTAATAAATGATAATTTGCCATTAAATAAGGGGGCTACGTATGTACTAGGTGATGAGGGTCCGTGCATACGTACTATGATATTAAATGTTTGGGTAGTTTAGGACCCACATCATGCTTAATTGGAGATATCCTCTATTTGAATTATTGATACGATCTTTTATGATATGCTAGAAACTAGATAGGAATGAAAAGTGATCATATCAATATTGTTGAACCTTGTAAGGATTCCTTGTGTATCAATGAGCCTTTGTGTGTATTCTTGATGTTTCATTGATATTTATGGATCGGGCCGATCTCCTCGGTGAAATAGATGCATCTATGGTTCGGGCAGTTCGACCCTCGGCAGTGCATAATTTATATTCAATTGGAGCGGATCGTCGACCTCGGCATGATTGTGCATGATATATGTACCTGAGCTTAGACAGTCATGATTTATTTCTAAGAATGTGAAAGTAGGGGGAAATGATAAAAGAAATATGATTAAAAGCATGATTTTGACTTCAATTGTAACTGTTGTTTAATTGAATTATCCATGCTTTATATCGTACATCACTATTATGATATTATCTTGACCTAGTAGGTATCAAGTCGACCTCTCGTCTCCACTTCTTCGAGATTAGATGGGATACCTACTGGGTACATATTTTTATGTACCTATGCTACGCTTATGTACTTAAATGTATAGGGTCTGAGGTTGATTCATCTGGTTATCGGTCTGGTGCGCGCTCGTGAGTTGCGGCAGAGACTTTTACGGTGAGCTACTTCCCTTTCTATGCCTCTCAGCAGCCGGATGGAGTCTTCTTTTATATTTTTGCTGTCTTTCCTTATTTTAGACAGTAGGTAGGGATGTTTTTGTGTATTCTACTAGATGCGCATATTGTGACACCAGGTCTTGGCACACACAGTAGTAAACATTTATTTTGGGATTGCATAACTATTTTTATTACATTAATGGTCTTTACTGTTCTTGACTTTAAATTTGAAAAATATATTATTATTGTTTTTGGTAAAGGTAAAATGAGAACTTAAAACACAAATTCCGCATTCGGCTGGCCTGACAATGGTGTTGGGCGCCATCATGACCTGTTAGGGAAAATGGGTCATGACAACATGTTATCAGAGCACTAGGCTCATGTAGGTCTCACAAGTTATAGGCCAATCCTAATAGAGTCTTGTAGATCGGTACGAAGACGTATGTATTTATCTACAAGAGGCTATAGGGTATTATGAAAGACTACTCTTTATTCACTTCTTATCGTGCAGTGGTGATGTACTAAATTTCTATTTTTATTCTCTCACAGATGGTGAGAACTTGTACTACTGATGTGCCAGACCCGGGAGGAGCAACTCCCCCATTGTTAGATGCTGAGGTAGAGGCTGGGGGAGGTTACCTGCCCGTGGTAAGGGACGAGGGTGCCCTATAGCCATTCTAGTCATACCACTAACAGATTCTGCAAGGGATCCCATTATTGAAGAGCAGGGTGAGTTACGAGCCTACCCCAGCAGACTTCATGACAGCACCGGGATTTCAGGAAGTCATGGGACACATGCTTCGGTTCATGGATACTATGACTTAAGCTGGTTTATTTCCAGCGGATCCAGCTACTTCACAGGTAGGAGGGGGAGCATAGACCCCTATTGCTCAGGTCCCAGGTCATTCAGTCGCAGTTTATCTGGGTGCACTACTCACAGAGGGGGTACACCAAGTTGTTGTAGTTGCACCCTAGGCCTGGCCAGCTGTGGACGATTATCTGCAGAAGTTATTATAAAGATGGACCAGATCGCACCCTCAAGTCTTCGGGGGCGAGCGTCATGAGGATACCCATGATTCTATTGACAGGTGTAGGGATAGACTGCACAACATGAGGATACTGGAGTCACA
This sequence comes from Nicotiana noctiflora, assembly GCA_032618575.1. Taxonomy (NCBI): domain Eukaryota; kingdom Viridiplantae; phylum Streptophyta; class Magnoliopsida; order Solanales; family Solanaceae; genus Nicotiana; species Nicotiana noctiflora. The sequence continues at coordinate 19,400 of JASVEL010011397.1, read as the reverse complement.
GGGAGTTGACTTCACCACCTTTCAGTTTGAGGGCAGGGCCCGTAGATGGTGGCAGTCTTATGCCATTAGCAGACCAGCATGTTCTCCTCCCCTCACTTGGGGTCAGTTCACTCAGTTATTCCTTGATCGGTACATTCCACCCTCTGAGAGGGAAGATCTGCATCATCCTTATGAGTATCTAGAGCAGGGTCAGATGTTAGTTACCAATTACAAGGCGAGGTTCTCTTAGTTGTCTCGCCATGCACTTATGATGCTTCCCACAGAGGCAGATAGAGTATGGAGATCTGTTATGGGGTTACATCCCACTATCCGGTCGGATATGGCCCGAGAGGTAGAGATGGGCATTGGGTATTGGCTAGTACTTGAGATTGCTTGCAAGATATAGGGTTACCCTTTGAAGAGTATAGAGCATATGCAGCAGGATAAGAGGGCTAGATTCTCTGGACAGTTCATAGGCGCCCTCGGTAGGGGCATAGGTCACTTTGGGAGGGGTCAGCCTCGTAGGCCCCCAGTTGCAGCACCACCACCTGTTCAGGGTGCTCTAGTGTGCTCCTATTTTAGCGCCATACTAGAGAGTTCTTACCGCCCGTCAGCCATTCAGGGTTCCTCCAGTGGGTATTCAGGTCCTCCAGATTCTTCCACTTTTATATCAGTACAATGCCAGAGAGTTCATACCGTCCACTAGATATTCAGACTTCTTCTAGTGGTTCTTCTAGGTTTCATAGTTAGCCATCTGGACAGCAGGTCACCGCACCCCATTGTTTTGAGTGCGGGGACACAAGCCACATGAGGAGATATTGCACCAGGCTTAGAGGCAAGGTAGTACAGTAGGGGCAGCAGCCCACGGCTCCAGCACTAGCGGCCTAGACACCTAGAGGTGGAGGAAAGATAGGTAGAGGCCATCCCAGAGGTAGAAGCCAGGCATGGAGAAGTTATCTAGATGCTACTCAGTCGAATGGAGGCCAGATGGTTAGAGCTCCAGCCAAATTTTATGCCCTACCGGCCAAGCCAAATGTATTGGCCTGAGATACTATTATCATAGGTATTATTTCATTCATAGGTAGAGGTACTTCGGTATTTTTTTATCCAGGTTCCACTTATTCATATGTGTCCTTCTGTTTGCTCGTTTCCTGGTTATTTCTCCTGAGGTTTTGGGTGTTCTTGTTCATGTGTCCACTCCTATAGGTGATTATGTGGTTGTGGATCGGGTCTACCGGTCTTGTGTGGTTACTTTCTTCGGTTATGAGACTAGAGCATACATTCTATTGCTTGATATGCTTGATTTTGAGGTTATTCTAGGCATGGACTGGTTATCCCTATATCACTCCATCATTGATTGTCATGCCAAGACTATTTCGCTAGCAATGCCAAGATTGTCATCATTAGAGTGGAAGGGTTCCACCGTTGATATGCCTAGTAGGGTTATTTCTTTCCTGAAGGCTCAGTGCATGGTTGAGAAAGGGTGTTTGGCTTATCTAGCTTTTGTTCGATACACCGCCGTAGAGTCTCTAATGACTGATTCAGTGCCAGTGGTCCCAGAGTTCGCTGATGTTTTTCCTTCTTATCTTCCTGGCATACCTCTAGATTGTGATATTGATTTCTGTATTGAGGGTCAAGGCACTGAGCCTATATTTATTCCACTGTACCGTATGGTTTCTAAAGAGTTAAAGGAGAAGTTGGAGGAGTTGTTGGCAAAGCGGTTTGTTAGGCCTAGTTTATCGCCTTGGGGTGCACCAGTGCTATTCACAAAGAAGAAGGATGGGACTATACGGATGTGCATTGATTAGCGCCGGTTGAACAAAGTCACCATCAAGAACAAGTATCCACTGCCCCATATTGATGATTTGTTTGACCAACTGCAAAGTGCTAGGGTATTTTCTAAGATTTACTTGAGGTCAGGGTATCATTAGTTGAAGATTCGTGATTCAGGTGTTCCAAAGACTGCATTCAGGACTAGATATAGCCACTATGAGTTTCTAGTGATGTCCTTTGGTTTGACTAACACTTCTGCAGCATTTATGGACTTGATGAACAGGGTGTTCAAGCCTTATATTGATTCTTTTGTCATCGTCTTCATTGACGACATCTTGATATACTCACGTAGCCTGGGGAAGCATGAGTAGCATTTGAGAGTAGTGCTTCAGACCTTGCGAGAGCAACAACTTTATGTTAAGCTCTCCAAGTGTGAGTTTTTGCTAAAGTCAGTGACATTCTTGGGGCATGTAGTGTCAGGAGAGGGTATTAAAGTAGATCCTAAAAAGATTGAGCCAGTTTAGATTTGGCCACGACCTACTTCAGTGATTGAGATCAGGAGTTTCCTGGGGTTAGCAGGTTACTACCGACGATTTGTGTAGGGCTTTTCATCTATTGCATCACCTTTGACTAGACTAACTTAGAAGGGTGCCCCTTTTTGTTGGTCTGAGGAGAGCTTTCAGAAGCTCAAGACTGCCTTGACTACAGCACCAGTACTTATATTGCCTTCCAGTTCAGGGATGTACACTGTATATTATGCCACTTCTCGTGTTGGCTTGGGATGTGTGTTGATGCAGGAGGGGCAAGTTATTGCATATGCTTCATGTCAGCTGAAGTTCCATGAGAAAAATTACCAGGTGCATGATCTAGAGTTGGCAGTGATCATTCATGATCTTAAGATATGGAGGTATTATTTATATGGAGTGTCATGTGATGTTTATACAGACCATCGCAGCTTGCAGCATTTGTTCAAGCACAACGATCTTAATTTGAGGCAGCGAAGGTGGATTGAGTTACTAAAGGATTATGATATTACCATATTTATCATCCAAGCAAGGCGAATGTGGTCGCGGATGCCTTGAGCAGAAAGGCGGAGAGTGTGGGCAGCTTGGCATTCATTCCTGCTGAGATGAGACCATTATCTTTGGACATCCAGTCTTTAACTAGTAGACTTATGAGATTGGAAATTTTGGAGCCTAGTTGAGTTCTAGCTTCTGTGGTTGCTCAGTATTCGTTATTAGGGTAGATTAAGGCCTGATAGCTCGATGATCCACATTTGATGGTTCTCAGAGAGACGTTACTTCAGGGAGGTGCCAAGTAGATTTCCATTGGCAAGGATGGTGTGTTATGGCTTCGGATCCGTTTATGTGTTCCTAATGTTGATGGCCTGAGGCAGAGGATTCTAGAGGAGGCCCACAGTTTGAGGTACTCCATTCATCCGGGTGCCACGAAGATGTATCATGACTTAAGACAACATTTTTGGTGGTGGAGAATGAAGAAGGACATTGTAAAGTATGTAGCTAAATGTTTGAATTACCAGCAGGTCAAGTGTGAACACCAGAGGCCATGTGGCCTACTTCAGAGCGGATGTCCATTCCGAAATGGAAATGGGAGCACATCACCATGCATTTTGTGGTTGGGTTTCCGCAGACTTTGCGGAAGGTTGATTCAGTGCGGGTTATTGTGGATAGGTTGACAAAGTCAACCCACCTCATTCCAGTGGAGACTACTTATTCAGTAGAGAGATATGCTCAGATTTTCATTCGGGAGATAGTCAGGTTGCACGACGTGCCGGTTTGCATCATATTGCCCTCAATTCACTTCCTATTTTTAGAGAGCTATTTAGACTGAGTTAGGGACCCGTGTAGAGCTTAGCATGGCATTCCATCCTCAGATCGACGGTCAATCGAAGCGGACAATTTAGATTTTAAAAGATATGCTGAGAGCATGTGTGATCGACTTTGGAGGGCAGTGGGATCATTTCTTACCCTTAGTGAAGTTTGCATACAATAATAGCTATCAGTCCAACATCAAGATGGCCCAGTATGAGGTATTGTATGGTCGGCGTTGTCGTTCTCCAATTGGGTGGTTTGAGCTGGGTAAGGCTAGATTACTTGGCACAGATTTGGTACAAGATGCCTTAGATAAGGTAAAGTTGATTTAGGAGAGGCTCCGCATAGCTCAGTCCAAGAAGAAGAGTTACGCGGGTTATAAGGCACATGATGTATCATTCACAATTGGCGAGAAGGTCCTTGTGACGGTCTCACCCATGAAGGGCATTATGAGTTTTGGAAAGAAGGGCAAGCTGAGCCCAAGTTTATTGGCCCCTTTGAGGTGTTGAGGCGAGTTGGAGAGGTTGCCTATGATCTTGCATTACCTCCCAGTTTATTAGGAGTTCATCCAATTTTCTATGTATTGATGCTTCAGAAGTATGAGACTGACTAATCGCATGTGTTGGATTTCAGTACCATTCAGTTAGATGAGAGCTTGGGCTATGAGGAAGAGCCAGTTTCCATTGTTGATAGACATGATTGCCAGTTGAGGTCCAAGAGGATTTCTGCGGTAAGGGTCCAGTGGAGGGGCCAACCAGTAAAGGAGGTGATCTGGGAGTCCGAGGAGGACACACGGAGATGATATCCCCACTTATTCAACAGTCCAGGTACTTTTTTGCGTCCGTTTGAAGTCGTATGTTTGTTTAAGAGGTGGAGAATATAATGACCCGACTGGTTGTTTTGCGCTTTAGAACCCTGTTCCCTTTAAGAAAACGTCCCGCACTTACTTTAACTTATTTATGACTTGCAGGGATGGGTGGTTCAAAAGTTAAAAGAGTTTTGAGTAAGAATATGTTCAATTGCTTCTTTAAGTCTTTCTAAAAAGGCCAAGTTTGACTTCGGTCAACTTTCTTGGGAAACATACTTGGATTCGTGATTTGTCAATCCCGGTGGGTCCACGGGAAAATGTGTTACTTGGGCGTATGCCCAGAATCGAATTCTGAGGTCCCTAGACCGAGTAATGAACTTTTCTGTGAAATTGTAAATTTGAAGTTTTAAGGAATTAATTAAACTAAGTAATCATTGATTTTCTAGGTATTGGGCTCGCATTTTTGTTTCGAAACTTGGTACAAGTCCGAAATATTAGTTAAGACTTACCTGTAAAATTTGGTGTCAATCCGAGTAGTTTAAGGACGTTTTGACCCATTAGAAGGAAATTTAGAACTTGAAGATTCAATGATTTGATTAATTTGGTTTTGGGGTTGATTCCTTGATTTAACATTGATTTAAGCATTTCGAGGGTTTGAGTAGGTCCGTCTTGTGATTTCAGACTTGTCAATATGTTCGGGCGGGAATCGGGATCCTCAAGTGTCAAATGGTCGAGGTTCGAGTGAAGTTAGAACTTGAAAAGAACCAAAGGTTGTTGCTTCTGTCATAACTGCTTCTGCGGCTCTACCGCAGGAGCGATCGACAAAACACATAAGCGAAGTAGGCTCAGGCATTATGACAGAAGCGGTCTAGCCCGATTCTCTTGGATCCGCAGAAGCGGCTTGAATTCCGCTGATGCAGGATCGCAGAAGCGGCCCACTTGACCACAGAAGCGAAAAGGGCTGGCAATGAGCTTGATTTATTTCGAGCTCAAGCTCATTTCTTTCACATATTTTTCAACACTTAGGCGATTTTGGTGATTCCATTCCAAAGAGAGTGTTTCAACATAACATTGCAAGGTAAGTAATTCCCACTCACTTTTAGTTCAAATACATACACATTAGGTAGATTTAACACTAAAAATTTGGTAAAATCAAGAGGTTAGAGCTAGACATAGGGTTTAATAACAACTAAGATTTAGTCATGTAATTTGCCATGTTATGAACTAGAATCATATATTTGTGATCCTTAGGGGATAGAGAACAACTTTCTTCGAAAAATATCAAAATGAAGTAGTGCAAGAAGTACCATGAAGACCAATGAAATGATATTGCAGAAATGTTATGATAGATAATACAAATAAGAACAGATGAATGAGTGCAAAGCAATGCATATGACGGTACACTTTGCTACCCACTACGGCGTGCAGCCCGAGCCATCCATATATATATATAGTCGATGGCACTCATCGGGGGTGTGTACAGCCTCCGTAGGGGCTCCTACAGCCCAAGCACAATATCAAGCCATCTCGTGGCAGCAACCAGGCTCTAGGCCTCAATATCAATATACTCATCCAGGCTCTCGACCTCAAGATTAATGTAACCAACTAGGCTCTCGGCCTCAATATCAATGTAACACTACTACGGCACGTAGCCCGATCCATGCTCAGTCCAGAAATGCACATAAGCCTCTTGGACAATATTAAAATAATAGTTCTCAGCTCAAAATGTCAATAAAATATTGCTTAAGTTTTTAAATCTTAAAAAATGGCTGAGTTTGCAAAATAGTATTTACAACTTTGGAACGAGATCACACAATATGTAAAAATAATGCAAAAATAGTGATATCAATCCCGGGAGGATTCAAATAATTGGCAAGAAGCCCAAATATGGCAATCAGCCTAAATTATGATGATAACAAGTAGTTTCAGTCAAACACGCAGTAATTACATTAATCAGGACGGACCAAGTCATACTCCCCAATGGTGCTCTATCACACGCTAGTTATACGACATGCAAGTCACCTTAATACAACATTGTGATGTGCAAATCCAGGGTTTCAAACCCTTAGACTATGATTTATAATCCTTACTCACCTCGCACCGGCAAAATCTCTAGCTCGCGATGCCTTTGTTCCTCAAATCATCTTCTACGCGCGTCGAAACAAAATCAGAGCGAATACATCACAATAGGCTAAGGGAAAATAATTCAATCAAAAAGACTCGAAAAGTATTGATAATCACGAAATTTGCAAAACCCAAGCCCCGGGCCCACTTCTCAAAACGAGAAAAATATTATACCAAAATATTATTGATCATTTCACAAGTCCGTACATATAAAGAACTCAAAAATCGCAGTTCGTTTGACCTCTCAAATCATCGCTAGAAGGTCACATAATCTCAAGCCCCAACTTCACCTTTTTCTATTGATTTTCATGTCTAAATCCATGTAAGATCACATATTTAACTCAAAAATAGGAAGAAATCAATTACCTAGTGTTGCTTGGTGCAAATCCCTCGTTGAGATCTCCAAAATCGTCCATACTAAATGAAAGTAATGAAAGAAATGAGTTAAAACTCGTGTTTAAAACAATCTGCCCAGGCTTCAACGAGTTGGGCCTTGTGCTGTACAGGTTGTACATCCTCTTAACATTTTTCCATGTTTTACACCTTATGCTAAAACTCCCATAATTCCATGTTGAAATATCCAAATGACAAATGGTTTGAAGATATAGAAAGTAGACTCAAAGATCTTTAATATGATAGGTTGTACAGTGAGATATGAGCTTCTAAAGTGCATCAGAAAATTCTGTCAAAATTGCTCCACAAGCCATTTCCGATCCATCATAACTTCCTGATAGAATATTCAAATCATGAATGGTTTAACTTACTGAAACCTAGAATTCAAGGGCTACAACTTTTATGTTTTGTAAGTTTTCTGATTCCTTATAGATTTCAAGATATGAGCTTTAGAATTGGACTTCTCGCACCAGAGCTAAAGCAAAAGAAAACTCTGTAATTTTTTAAAGATGAAATAGTCCATTTAACCATCCAAAACTCACCCGAGGCCACTAGGACCTAAACCACAAATGCCAACATATCCCATAACATCATTCAAACTTGTTCCAACATTCGGAACGCTCAAAACAACATCACAACACCAAATTTGCATTAGATTCAAGCCTAAGAATTTCAAAATCTTCTAAATTAATCTTTTGATAAGAAAACCCAATCAAAAAATGTCCGAATGACATGAAATGTTTCACACACATCCCAAATAACACAATGGAACTACAGTAACTCTCGGAATTCCATTCCGACCCCTATATAAAAATGTCACCTATCAACCGGAAAATGCCAAAAATATCAACTTTGTCAATTCAAGCCTAAACCTACTACGAACCTCCAAAACTCATTTTGAACACGTTCCTAAGTCATAAATCACCTTGCGAAACTAAATGAACCATCAGAACTAACATCCAAGGTCGTCTAACACATAAGTCAATATCCAGTTAATTTTTCCAACTTAAACTTCCTTAAGAGAGACTAAGTGTCTCAAACCTTACCAAATACATTCCAAAATGACTTCAAATTTTGCATACAAGTCACATTCGATATTAGGGACCTTATCCAACTTCCGGAATTGAAATCCTATCTCGATATCAAAATTCAACTCTCGGTCAAACTTCTCCAAAACCTTCAACTTTCTAATTTTACCCAAATGACCCACGGACCTCCAAATTCACTTTCGTTTGTGCTCCCAACACCTGAATTACCATACGGAACTATTCCCAGACTCGGAATCCCATATTTATAACACTGATATTCACTTCAACCCAAACATATAAAATTCTTTCAAAATGCCAACATCAATAATAGGTGCTGAAACATTCCCAGGTCTTCCAAAACTCGATACGGACATATGCCCAAGTCTGAAATCATCATACGAACCTGCTGGAACCTTCGAATCCCGATTCTGAGGTCGTTCACTCAAAAATTCAATCTTAGTCAATTCTTTCAACTTAAAGGTTTCGAAATTCTTTCTCCAAATAAATTCCAAATTTCCCGAAATTCAATTCCAACCATGCATACAAGTCATAATACTTGAAGTGAAGCTTTTCACGACCCAAAACCACCTAGTCATGATAGAACCTCTCGTGAAGACGAGGCCAGCAAATCAGACATTTAACTCCTCAAATATCTGATAGTTACTAATCATAAATAAGCTTAAAGCAAGAATATAGTAACCAGCAATACAGACATAACTACGATAACAAGAAAGCCAACCCAAATCCAGCCCGCAATCGGAGTGTCACAAGTCATAAGCTACTACATAGTTTAATAATAACTACAAGACTGTATCTAAAATAATAGTCCAAAATAGGAGAAATACAAAACAAAAAAGACAAGTAAGAAACGGGGTTGTGGACGCTGACAGCTACTTCGTCTCTCTAATCTGACTAGTCTGGATGGAAATCATTGCTCATGAATGAACTCTACTATACTTGTATCTGCACACATAGTGCAGAGAGTAATGTGAGTACTCCGACCTAGTGTGTAATAAAAATAAATAGTATCAGAGAACATAAAATCACACAAAGGCACAACTAATGTTATCTCAAGCTGTAAAAATCAGGTAAACAATAGAAACCAGTGAAATACAGTAAGAAAACTCTTTTAAAATAGTTAAAAACAATTATTCTCAACCAGTAAGAAATGCTCAGGAACCTGCCCCTCGGGCGCCATAGCAAACTCTCGGTACAGTATCCCCGCTGGCTCTGTATCAATCACTCAGTACAACATCAGCCCCTCAGCTCACTCTTAATCACATGGGTACCCGCGCTCACTGTGGGTGTGCAGAATCCGGAGGGGATCCTACAGCCGAAGTGATATCAATAAGACCTGTAAGCCTGAACAATATCAATACGAGGCCTGAAAGCCTGCTCACAATACACTCGAGGCCTGAAAGCCTCATCACATATCACCCGAGGACTGAAAGACTCCTCACATCACTTATCATATCCTCACACATGGCCCTCCGCCTTAATCAGTCCAGAATAATCAAAAGCCCCTAGGGCATCAGTAAAAATAATAATACTCAGCTCAAACAATAGTTGAAATATCAGTTAAAACTCCAAGTTTGAGTAAAAATATAGTTGAGTTCATGAACAGTGTAAATCACATTGGACTGAGTTCAAATAATATTTCAAATAGTGAGCAAAACAGTGATGATAGTTCGTAAAGACTTCAAAGAGTTGGCTATAAGCACCAAATACGGTAAAAAGCCCAAATCATAGCGTAAAACAACAAGTCATAGCTAATACGAGTTAAAATATCATCCGGACTGGACCAAGTCACAGTCCCCAATAGAAAATGACCACGTGCTCCTCATTGAATGCGTGTCTCATCTCAATACAGCACCAAGTTGTGCAGGTCTGGGGTCTCAAGCCCTTAGGACATCATTTAAAGTCTTTACTCACCTCTAGCCGGCCAAGATTCTAGCTCGCCAAGCCCTTTCCCCTCGAATCGACATCCTCACATGTCAAATCTGACCAAAATCACAAGAAACACGTCACAATAGGCTAATGAATTATAACCCAATCGTAAAGACTCAAAAAATAACAAAAATCACGAAGTTGGCAAAACCCAAGCCCCGGACAACATCTCGAAAAATTACAAAAACATTATGAAATTCACATCACCGGATTCCTCGTCTCGCCACGAGTCTGTACATATCAAATTCATGAAAATCAGAGTTCAAATGCCCATTGAAATTCAAAATTTACTTTCCAAACACCAAGCCCTAGTTCTTCCAATTTTTACCCAATATTGTTTCCTAGAATTAAAGGTTGAATCTTACATAAAATAACGTTTCTAGGCCACGAGACTTACCTCCGATCAATTCCCGTGAAAATCATCTTTAAACCGTTCCAAAAGCTCTCAACCTCATTCAATAATGGAGGAATAATGGTGGAACTCGCGGGTGAATTAAAACCTTTAAACCCTTCCAGTCCAACAGTCCTTTTCACTTTTGCGGTCCGCTACCACTTATGCGAGACCACTTCTGCGCTAAAATCACCGCTAATGCAGTTTTTCACTAAACCCTCAGCTTCCGCTTTTCCGGCTTCACATCTACTTCTGCGGATCAAGCATTTTTGCTTCTGCGGCTACATGTCCGCTCCTGCGGACCCGCTGGTGCGAGCCACCTTCCGCTTCTGCGGAATTTCCCTAGAAGCCAACGATCGCTTCTGTGATCACATACCCACTTCGGTACCACTTCTGCGGTCCATTTCCACAGAAGCGGAAACACCAGATGGCAGCAAAAAATTTGACCTGCAACACACCTCAAAACCCTCGTTTAACCACCTGAATTCACCCCGAGACCCCCGAGACCTCAACCAAGAACACCAACCATCCCAAAACCTCATTCAAACTTGTTCCAACCCTCAAAACACATCAAACAACGCTAAAACCATCAAATCACATCGGATTTAAGCCTATGTTTCTTAAAAACTTCCGAAATACGCATTCGATCGAAAAACCGTCCAAAACACCTCTAAATGACCTAAAATCTTGCACACATATCCAAAATCACCTAACAGAGCTACTGCAACTCTTAGAATTCCATTCTGACCCTTGGATCAAAATCTCACCTATCAACTGAAATTCACCAAAATGCTAACTTCGCCAATTCAAGCCTAATTCTACATCGGACCTCCAAAATTGCTTCTGATCGTGCTCCTAAGTCAAAAATCATCCCGCAAAGCTAAAAAATCATTGGAAACCACATCTGATCCCTCTAAATAAATAGTTAACTTCCGGTTGACCTTTCCAAAACAAGCCTTTTTTAAGAGACTAAATGTCTCATTTCCATCTAAAACCAATCCAATCCTACTCGATCACCTCAAATACTGATATTGAAACTAAGAGAAACATAATATAGGGAAACAGGGCGGTAACTCACATGAAGACAGGCCAAGTCATCACATCCTCCCCAACTAAAAAATACTCGTCCTCGAGCGGGTCAAGAAACATACCTGGAACCTCAAACAAGTGCGGATATCTGCTTTCTATCTCCCGCTCCGTCTCCCAAGTGGCCTCCTTCACGGTCGGACCTCTCCATTGCACCTTCACTGAAACTATATCCTTTGATCCTAATATCCAAACCTGAGATCAAAAATAGCCACTAGTCCACATCATAGGTCAAATCATCATCCAACTGAACTGTATTGAAGTCCAACACATGAGACTGGTCCCGAACATACTTCCGGAGCATGGATACATGGAATACCGGATGAACCCCTGACAAGCTGGGTGGAAAAGCAAGCATATAGACCCCCTCCCCAATCCACCTAGTAATCTCAAAAAGCCCAATGAACCTCGAACTCATCTTCCTTTTCTTTCCAAACCACATGACGCCCTTCATAGGCAAAACCTTCAACAAGACCTTCTCGCCCACCATATAAGATACATCTTGAACCTTCCGGTCCGCATAACTCTTCTGACGTGACTGGGCTATATGAAGTCTCTCCTGAATTACCTTAACCTTATCTAAGGTATCTTGCACCAACTCTGTCCCTAAAAATCTAGCCTCACCGGGCTCAAACCAACCAACCAGAGATCTAAACTGTCTCCCATATAAGTCTTAATACAGCGCCATCTGATTGCTGGACCGATAGTTATTATTGTAAGAAAACTCTGCAAGTGGCAAGAACTCAGCCGAAGAACCTCCTAATCAATAACACAGGCTCATAACATGTCCTCCAATATTTGAATAGTACGCTCGAACTATCCGTCCATATGAGGATGAAATGATGTTCTCAACTCCGCTTGTGCACCCAACTCCTATTGAAAAGTGCATTAAAATTGGGAAGTAAACTGAGTACCCCTGTCTGAGATAATGGAAACCGGGACCCCATGCAACCGTACAATCTCCTAGATGAAAATCTCTGCTAATTGCTTCAAAGAATAGGTACTACACATCGGGATGAAGTGCACGGACTTGGTTAGCCGATCCACAATCACCCAAATCGAGTCAAACTTCCTCGTTGTCCGACCCTCATTAAATCTATAGTAATCCTCTCCCATTTCCACTCGGGAATGTCCATGCTCTGAAGTACACCACCAAGCATCTGGTGTTGATACTTGACCTGCTGATATTTGAGACACTGAGCTACATAACTCACAATATGCTTCTTTATTCTCCTCCACCAGTAATTCTACCTCAAATCTTGATACATCTTCGCGGCACCTGGATGAATAGAATATTGCAAGTTGTGGGCCTCCACCAATGTCAACTCCCGAAGCCCATCCATATTGGGCATGAAAATCCAGCCCTGCATCCTCAGCACACCATCACTGTCAATTGTCACATCCCTGGTATCATCATGCTGAACCCTGTCCTTAAGGACAAGCAAATCTGGATCATCATACTGGTGCTCTCTGATACGGTCATACAAGGAAGACCGAGAAACCACACAAGCCAACACCTGACTAGGATTCGAAATATCTAGCCTCGCCATCCAATTGGCCAAAGTCTGGACATCAACTACAAAGGGCCTCTCCCCAACTGGAATGTATGCCAGGCTGCCCATACTAACCTCCTTCCAGCTCAAAGCATCGGCCACTACATTGGCCTTCCCCGGGTGATACAAAATGTTGATATCATAATCCTTGAGTAACTCAAGACACCTCCGCTACCTCAAATTAAGATACTTCTATTTGAGCAAGTGTTGAAGGTTGCAATGATCGGTATACACCTCAAAAGATACACCATGTAAGTAGTGCCTCCAAATCTTCAAAGCATGAAATATAGCAGCCAACTCCAAATCATGTACGGGGTAGTTCTTCTCTTGGGGCTTCAGCTGATGAGAAGCATATGCAATAACTCTACCCTCCTGCATCAACACACATCTGATCCCAACTCTTGAAGTATCACAATACACCGTGTAAGAACCTGAAGCTGATGGAAATACCATCACTGGAGCCGTGGTCAAAGCTGTCTTGAGCTTCTAAAAGCTCTCATCACACTCCTCGAACCACACAAATGGAGCACCCTTCTGAGTCAACTTGGTCAAGAACGATGCAATGGAAGAAAATCCCTGAACAAACCAGAAATAATACCCTTCCAATCCGAGGAAACTATGAATCACCATGGCAGAGTTCGGTCTATGACAACTCTCCACGACATTTATCTTCTTCGGATCAACCTGAATAAGATCACTGGACATCACGTGCCCCAGGAAAGCCATTGACCCAAGCCAAACTCACACTTGGAGAACATTGTATAAAGTTTCTCCTCCCTCAATCTTTGTAATACTACTCTCAGGTGCTGAGCGTGCTCCTCCTGGCTACGCGAATACACCAATATATCATCAATAAAAACAATCATAAATTAATTCAAATACGAACGAAATACATTGTTCATTAAATGCATGAATGCGGTTGGGGCATTAGTCAGCCCGAAAGACATAACCAAAAACTTATAGTGCCCATATCTCGTCCTGAAAGCCATTTTCATAATGTCAAAATCCTTAATCTTCACCTGGTGGTAGCATGAATGGAGATCAATCTTAGAGAATACCCTTGCTCCATAGAGGTGATCAAACAAATCATCAATGCGCGATAGTGGATACTTATTCTTCACTGTCACCTTGTTCAACTGCCTGTAGTCAATGCATATTCTCATTGTGCCATCTTTCTTCTTCACAAACAAGACCGGTTCACCCCACGGTGACACATTCGGACGAATGAACCCGTTATCTAGAATTTCCTGAAGTTTCTCCTTCAAATCTTTTAATTCTACCGGTGCCATACGATATGGAGGAATATAGGTGGGCTGACTGCTCGGCACCAGATCAATATCGAAATCAATATCCCTATCCAGTGGCATGACCGGTAGGTCTGTTGGAAACACATCTGGAAAATCCCTCACAATGGGGAGAGAATCAAGGCTAGGAGCCTCAGCTCCAACATCTCTCACAAAATCCAAATACGATAGACAACCCTTCCCAACCATCCGATAGGCCTTTAGGAAGAAAATCACCATGCTGGGAACATAGTCAGTCATACCACCCCATTCAATCCTCGGGATACCTGGTATGGCCAAGGTGATTGTCTTGGCATGACAGTCTAGAATAGCATGGCACGCAGATAATCAATCCATGTCCAAAATAAAATTAAAATCTATGATGCTCAATAGCAACAAACAAACTCGGGTCTCCAGACCCCCAATAGTCACTAAACACGACCGATATACATGGTATACCACAATAGTATCGCCCATCGGGGTGGATACATTAACAGGCAAAGCAAGGCACCCCTGGGTCATACCCAAATGGTGAGAAAAATAAGAAGATACATAGGAATAGGTAGAACCGGGATCAAATAAAATTTAGGCATCCTTGTGGCAAACTAAAATAATACCTGTGATAATAGCATCTGAAGCAATAGCATATGACCGGCCCTATAGAGCATAGAATCGAGCATGACCACAACCTAATCGGCCTCCCCCTATAGGGCGGCCCCAAGCTGCCTGAACCTCACCTCTAACTAGTAGGGCAGGTGCTGAATAAAATGGGCCAGAAGATGAGGGTTGACCCATCTGCTGATACTTACTAACATGAAGCCGAGGACACTACCTCCACATGTTCCCAAACTCCCCGCACTCAAAACAACTCCCATGTGTTGGAGAATGGGACTAAAAGGAGCCCCATGCACTAGAGTGACAGGTTGACACACTCGGCCTAGAGGAACCCTGAACAAATGGAGCTCGTGACAAACCCTGAGCTAGAAGGGCACTGAGGTATGGCTGACTCTGCTGATAACCCCGATAACCTCAGCCAGAAGACGACCCACGATACGCAAAGCGAGCTGACTAAGAAGGCCTAAATGAACGGCCTCTGCTCTACCGGAACTAACCCTTAGAAAAGGCACCACTGAAGCTACAAGAACCTCGAGGCCTTTTGGCCTCCCTCTCCTCTATGTCCCGATGGTGGGCCAACTCAATATCACGGTCAATATCAATTGCATCCTCAAATGAAATACCAAGAACTCTCTCTTGAGTCATCAGAATACGAAGGTGACAGTTAAGTCCATCTACAAACCTCTTGATCCTCTTTCTGTAGGTCGGGACCATCCACGAAGCATGACGGGCTAACTTAGAAAATATCGCCTCATATTGGGTCAAAGTCATGTCTTCCTGTCGAAGCCACTCGAACTGCCTACGCAGCTCATTATTCTGAGACTGTGGTACCTATTTCTCCACAAATATAGTAGAGAACTCCTTTCATGACAAAGGCGCTGCAGCTGCCGATTTACGCCGCTCATATGCCTCCCATCATGTGAGGGCAGCCCCAGTGAACAAAAATGTGTGAATGATGCTCCACTAGACTCTAAAATCCCTTTCGTCTGAAGCATACACCAACACTTGTCAAGAAAACCCTAGGCATCCTCACCTTGAGAACCACTAAATATTTGACATTTAAGCCTACTTTTCACGCCCCAAATCGAGGGATATGACCGGCGCCTGATCAGTGAGCCCCAGTCAAGTGGACATAGGTGCCTTTTTATCCCACGCATTACCCCTGTGTTGATTATTTCTCATAAAACAAATATCTTACCAATTATAACTTATTTCACAATGTACAAACATAACCATACGATTGATTTGCTAACAAGTTTACAACTTACATTTACAACGCCCGACATATATATACATAGGACATAACCCCACAGTGTACATGTCTACGGAACCTCTAGGATACAGAAGGGAATACAATACTTGCCGGTAACAAGGCTCTGGCTATACCTTACAAAAAACCAAAATGAAGTCTAAAACAAAGGTGGCATGAGCCACGCAGGGCCCCAAGAAAGAAAAGGGCTCACCAAAATGGGTAGTGGAAAATGAAGAATACTACTGCCGATGAGCAGAAGTTGAAGTGCCTGCTACTGATCCACCTAAAATCATAACACAAATGTAGCTTCCCTGACAAAAGGAACATCAATACACCGGAATTGTACTGGTATGTATGGACAAACATTGTCCCAAGTAAACTCAAGCCATTAAACATTAATCACGATGATAAGACAGCCAATAAATTACACCAAAAATTAATTAAGCCAGCCAATCATGTTTTCCACATTTTCCTCATTTCAGATAATCCTCAACACAAAGCACGTTTAAGATCAACAAGTAGAACAACAACCAATCAATCACGTAAAACACAAGTAGTCAAACAAAGGGGCAATCAGTGCCCCACAGGTTGCAAACTCTCCTGCTGTCTCCTTTCACAATTTCACATCAATGATTTTATATCAATTTCAATAGCGATTTCGATCGCTTTCCATCCATTTTACCTCGTCCACCCTTATTACCTCGTCCACCCTTATCACCCCAACCAACACCTTATTACTTCGTGTTGTGGTGCACAACCCGATCCCACCGTACAGTTTCAAACAAAACAATCACAAACAGCAAACAATGCACTACACAAAATTACAACAAGTTCAAATAAGCAACTTACAAATTGGTTCATGGTCTCAATTACTTTTCAAACCGATGTCACAACCAAGTTACAATGTTTCCATATGCGAGAGTACCCACACAAGTATGTTCAACAATTTACCACAATTCAAGTGTTTCATCTCTTTCCACAAGAAACCATATATGCCGCCACAATAATTGTTCTCAGTTCTTTACCAATTCTAATTCCCTTGTTATCTTTCAATTCATATTTCATACCACACCACATGTAGTTCAACATCAATTGAATACCCAACAATGAAATCAAAGAATTACATACAATCTCTCAAATTAACACATGCCAAACAAATTTCACACATATGGGCGATTTTACAAGAATCAAAATTAGCCATACATACCTGGTGTCGGATTTTCTTCCTTTAACCTCCTACTTTGTGCTTACCCAAGTTATTCTACCAAAGTAGGAGGTTAAAGGAAGAAAATCCCACACCAGGTATGTATGGCTAATTTTGATTCTTGTAAAATCGCCCATATATGTGAAATTTGTTTGGCATGTGTTAAAGAAATTATGCGGTAGTTCTGCGGTCCGCAGAACCATTCTGCGATCGCATTCCTGACCGCAGAATCGACACTTTTTGGAAAAATTTAATTCTTTAAATTTTTGAAACTTAAATCACTACCAAGGGTTCGAACCACGGCGAGCAAGCTCGCCACGAAGAATTCTACGCATCCCTAACACATTATTCGGACCATGACACCACAGCTACTAGGTATTAAGCACAAAATTTTTTACGGGGCCTTACATTTTCCCCCGATTAAGATCATTCGTCCTTGAATGAGAATTTTGAAAATGAATTGGTTTTGAAAGACATGATATGCAAACTGTCAAAATTTTAACTAACTCTTATATTTTAGAAAAATTTCGCCAGAGTTTCCTTTGTATTATGGACATATCCACCTGTCAGAGGGCCCCCGAAACACATTGCCAAACAACAATACACAATTACAACACTTTCCACAGCTTGTACACACTTCTTACCTCAACGATTGCACATATTTTATCACATTGTTACATTTGCTCATAAACTAGTCACTTCAATGAGTCCTTACCTTATTTAACCATCTCAATACACTATGTTACACATAAATAAACAATTATCAATCTGCACTTACTGTTAGTTGTTTATTTAACACGTGAATCTTTATAAGGCTTCCATTTATCAAGAAAGGTTTAAGTGACCCAAGGTAACAATACATATAACTCATTACAAAATGAAGGAAACTTTACTAACACTAATAGGGAAACAACTTGGACAAGACAATAGTTACTAGGAGTAGAAGGATCGCCTAATTTCTTCTAAGCTTGATCAAACAAATGGGGGTACTTCTCCTTCATCTCTTTTTATGCTTCCCACATGGCCTTTCAACTTTTTGACTCCGCCACAATACTTTGGCAGAGGCAACTTCCTTATTTCTCAACCTTACGAACTTGCCTATCAAGGATGGCAACTGGAACTTCTTCATATGAAAAATCCTCATTAACCTTAATAGCCTCGACCAGCATGGTGGTGGATGGATCTCCAATCACTTTCTTCAATATGGACACATGGAATACCGGGTGCACTGATGACATCTCAGGAGGTAACTCCAGCCTATAAGCAACTTGACCAATTCTTTGAACGATCCGATATGGCCCAACATACCTAGGCCTCAATTTCCCTTTCATTCCGAATTGCATAACTCCCTTCATAGGAGATACCCTCAAGAACACCCAATCATCAACTTGAAACTCCAAATCTCTTCAGCGAACGTCTACATAGAATTTTTGGTGACTCTGTGCAGTTTTCATCCTCTCCTGAATAACCTTAAATTTTTCCATAGCTTCGTACACCAAATCTGGCCCTAACAATTCTGCTTCACCTACCTCAAACCACCCTGATTGGCGACCTACACCTTCTCCCGTACAGTGCCTCAAATGGGGCCATCTGAATGCTAGCATGAAAGTTGTTATTATAAGCAAATTCTATCAGTGGTAAGTGTTCATCCCAATTACCTTTGAAATCCAGGACACAAGCCTGCAACATATCTTCAAGCGTTTGAATAGTCCGCTCGGCCTGACCGTCGGTCTGCGGATGGAAGGCTGTGCTGAGATTTACCTGAGTTCCCAAACCTTGTTGAAACTTCTTCCAAAAATTTGCCGTGAACTAAGCCCCGAAATCCGAGATAATAGAAATTGGAGTGACATGAAGCCTTACTATCTCCTTGATATATAACTTAGCATACTGTTCCACAGTATCAGTGGACTTGACTGGCAGGAAGTGAGCTAATTTGGTGAGCCGATCCACTATCACCCATATTGAGTCGAACTTACACTGAGTGCGAGGTAACCCCACCACGAAATCCATATTGATCATCTCCCAATTGCACCTTGGTATTTCTATAAGCTGAGTTAATCCACTAGGACGTTGATGCCCGGCCTTCACTTATTGACAATTCGGGCATTTAGATACAAACCTCGCCACATCCC
>JASVEL010011396.1:0-42999 GCA_032618575.1 Nicotiana noctiflora | reverse complement strand
CCGGTGAAGAACTCTCATATTCAGAGAATGAAGGTAGCGGAGATGAGGATGCTCAAGTGGATGTGCGGGCACACCAGGTTGGATAGGGTCAGGAATAAAGTTATTCGGGAAATGGTGGGGGTAGCCCCAATGGATGAGAAGCTGCGAGAAGCGAGACTCAGGTGGTTCGGACATGTGCGGATGATAAGCCCCGATGCACCAGTGAGGAGTTGCGAGTGGCTATCGGTAGTAGGCGCGAGTCGTGGCAGATAGCAGGACATGACTATTATGCGAATTTCCGAGGACATGGCCCTTGATAGGAAAGTCTCGAGGTCTAGTATCAAGGTTGTAGGTTAGGGGCTTCTATTATTTCGCGAGATAGGGATGGGTCGGAGAGGTTCCCGATAGGTAAATATCTCTGTGACTAGAGAAACAGTTAGATTGGGGATCGGGGCGTAAATTTCAAAAACGACCTGCCGGGTCATTACATCTTCCCACACTTAAAAGATTCGTTCGTCCTCGAATGAGCATAGAAAATAAACCTGGAGTGGTGAAGAGATAAGTGGATAAAACATGATACATACCCAATATGTGTGATTTCCAGAGATAATCACCCTTATCTATGATATGAACACCCATCTCAATAAGAGTAACCCAAGGTAACTCCTAAAGCATTTATAACTAGAAGTTAGTATAAGTTATTACATGGAACTCTTTGATTTTCTCACTAGAAAATACTAATTACTCTGTTATAAATCAACTCTAAATCTTCCAAGTAGCCATCAAACATATAAAGAGACATACCTAGCGTATGTATTTAGCCAGCTTTGTCATTGTTATATAATAGAAATTGTCAAAAAATATTTGTTATTGGTCGCTTATTAGTGAAGAAGTTGGAATATTTTAGAACTAGGTTTGACTTTTACCGTGTGTAGTCTAATAAATTTTGTATTTTTTTTATTGACTACCAGGTCCGTGTACAAGCGATTTCTGGACTTCCGCTTTTCTGCAAAGATACATCCGGGTTCATTTTCTTTTCCTTTTTTGGTTTTATTTCGGTTCTCAAAGTGTCAGTCTTTGCACTTAAAAGTGTAAATATAATGAACATCAAGAATTTTATCATCTGCATTCTTTTTGTGTGTTCTTTTTCTCTTGGGTCTCATTTGCTGATTTTTGACATTGTCACTCAGCAAATGTATCGACCTCAAACTTCATTGAAAGCATTGAAGTTTACTCTGACGTGTTGGGCTATGAAATCATTAGTTCCATTAGCAGCAACTATCAATAAGCTATTACCCTACTGATATTTGGCCTTTTTTTTTGTTTTTACTAGCCACCAATTTTTCTGATACATGTAAATAGGCTAATAGCTATGGGCTATAGCGTCTCACTGTAATTATATCTTCCTTAAAGTTTGTTTGTAGGATTCACGTTTAAAGAATTATACTAACTGTTCATGTAAAATAGTGACTATTGTAGCTTTCTCGGTCTGGTAATTAAGATCTCTAATATTGGTTTCACAGTTCAGTTGTGAATATAGTGAGTCCTCTTGGTAAGATTTGTTTCCCCTGTTGTATTGTGTATATAAGCTTGCACTTGGCTTTATCAATCATGTAATGTGAATTGAGAGGACCTGGAGAAGTCATTGATGTTACACCTAAAAATATTAAGAAATTCTGTACTAACCCATGTAAGAATCTTTTTTTTGTTCTTCTAGCACAACGATTTGTGGAAACCTTTGGACAAATTTCATTCAAAGTATGTTCTACAATCGGATTGTTGTTATTGTTCTATAATTGAACTGAGATCAATACATATATTCTCTATTTTATTTATTTTGAAAAAACATTCATCAATATTTAGAGATTGTGGTTCCCTTTCGGGTAGGGGTAAGACCTATCTATATATTACCCTCCCCAGACTCCACTTTATGGGAATATACTGGGTTGTTATTGTTGTTCGTTGTTGTTGTATTTGGAGATTGTGGTTGCTAAAGTTTGCTTCTTTTTCATTTATCATCAGAATAAATTTGAAAACATGAGCATTCTCAAGCACATCTTAGTTGTTGTTTTCTTTTGACAAGAAAATAAAAAGAATCATTAGGTTTCTCATGAGATAATATAATAACTAATGTTTGTGTATCATTGCAATTAATTTATGTATACCTCGCTGCACTTCGCAGAACCTGCAAGAGAGACCCAAGCTATAATGTTTAGATACTAAGGCGTATGCTTTCAGGTCAATTGAATGATACGTGGTAAGTCATGGTATGTTCTTGGATCCTTTTATG
The DNA here is from genome assembly GCA_032618575.1 of Nicotiana noctiflora. Lineage (NCBI taxonomy): Eukaryota > Viridiplantae > Streptophyta > Magnoliopsida > Solanales > Solanaceae > Nicotiana > Nicotiana noctiflora. Next base: position 40,730 of record JASVEL010011396.1, on the reverse strand, counting down.
CTAAGTCATTAGACTAGGATTATAAATATTTTTGTCACATGCTATACATGGTCATATTACATATTTTTGTCAAATCTTATGACGTGGCAATATTGGATCAAAATACCCTTTATATATAGTCACAGTAGTAATGGAATGCCTTTACACATGATTAGCACTTAGCAAATGTTTTTTTATATATCAATGTTATATATACTGACAATATTAATAATTTTAACCCTTTAACCGGGTATTTTAATTTATCATATATCATACTTACTATGAAAGATTACATGTTATTGTAAATCAAATGAGGTTGATTTTCTCTATACGCTCACATCAAGCCTCTGCATAAATATACATTTAGATACTGAATGTCGCAACAACACTATTAGTCAGCAGGTGAGTTGTTAACTTAGTTGAAGGAGTAGCAATCGCATGTACCACACATTATTCAGGGAAAGCTCTTAACGCTCATAATCATTAGATTGATGTTTCAGCTGTAAGTCAAAATCAAGTACTCCTATTTTTCAGTTCAATTAAAACAAGAATTTCTTTTACAACTTAAATTTTACTGTGTGATAGTTTTATAACTCATTATTTTGATACGTATTGAAATACAGAGTGCAAAAGAATCAATAAAGGCGCTCAACAAGATTATGTTAGGATAAGATTATTAAGCTACTCTCAAAATTACTCCTCTGGTCATTTGCTGGATCATTCAGAAGCACAAAGGTGAGGTAGATGCTGACTCCAAGAAATTCTTTCTGTTCAAAATTGAGAAAGATATTAGTTGGATGATTAATACCACCTTCACTATTACTCCCTAGCTGCAATCTCAATATGCAATGGAATCAATTTTGTGAATATGTTGAAATGCTAAGGCAAAATATCAAAAGACCAACTATGGAAGAGATTACAAACATAGTTCTGGGGTGACAGGAAACACTTCTTGAGAAAAATTACATTAAGTTGGCGGCCCTCATGAATCATAATTTTGACCTGAGATGATAAAATATATAGACATTCTGACTCCCAAAACAATTAACTTTATGTCAGATCGCCTCTACATTGGTTAAAAAATAAATTTATAGAAAATATTTATTTTGTGAGCTGTTTAATTTTTCTAATTGAAATTGTGATGATTGATTCCCCATCAATGTGTTTATTTGATGAAGTTATTATATATAGATATTTCATATTAGTGATAGGTTATAAAAGGTGATGAAGTTTAGTTTAGTGAAAAATTGATTTTAGGACACATATTGTTTTGCCTATTTGAACTACGATTTTCCTATAAGGGGAATTCAATAGAACCCTCTTTCTCGGCTATATCTTCGCCACAATTTTTGAATGTACTGACATATATGGAGGATTCCAAATGTTGAATGAACAAGATTTGGTATTGAGGTGTAGTTAATTGATTAATATGTATCGTGGTAGTTTGATAATTGTTGATTTAATTAATCATTTACGCTATTGTAGTAATTTTCTATATTTAGATTTGATATATGGCAAGCGGGTTTGGAGAATCAACTACCAGGAAATCCACAAGTCCTTCTTGCTCCAGTAACAGTGGTAAATTGTAGCGTACTGGCAACTTCGAGTGCAATATTTGCTTTCATTTGGCGCATGACCCGATTGTTACTCTATGCGGCAATAATGGAGGTCATATATTACGGCTTTTCTACATATTTGGACTCCTTAATGATTGTTGTTCCTTTTAGGTTATGTACTTATCATGTTTAATAACATATTTTTTCATCCGCGTGTGGCTGCCATTGAAGTTTATACTGTAATAGGGAATAGCCCATCTGTTTTAGTTGGGTATCAGTATAGCATCACATGCCAAATGGGTAACTTTGAATTATGCGGTGCCTCATATAATTTGACTGAATATTGTGGAGCCATGGTAATTTTGTGACATGATTTCATTCAGATTTTTTTGAGTCATCGACTTACGAGATATCTGACAAAGAAATATTGATAATTTGTAGTTTAATCAATAAGCATGATTTCTTACTTACACATATTTTTTGCAGAAATTTTTCTTCTACCACAAGGGAAGTGAGCTGTCTCATGGCCCTCGAATGCTGACTAATCAACCTTTCTTTGTAATAGAGTACATACAAATATCTCATATTTAAGGTATATTCTTTTATCATGCACTAAATATTTTTTCCTTATCTATATAAAAAAAGGAATTAGGAACTACGTGTCATCCATGTAGCAGAAATCATGTTCTTTGGAATTAGGAACTACGTGTCATCCATGTAGCAGAAATCATGTTCTTCTTAAGAAAGAAGAATAATGACTAAATTAAAACGAGAAGCTTGAAATTGTAAGTTGGATATACATGTGTTTAGTTATTCCTTTTAATATATAGAAATCACATTTATAGTCAATAACAGACAGTCTAAAAGCTATTGTGATTTTATTAGGATTGGCCATTGTGATGTAAAATAAATATTATGTTGAGTATTGTTGCGGAAGAAAGAATTTTGCTAATGTTTAGATATCATACCTATAAGATTGAAATTTATTTTAGCTACAAAAATATAGGTTATTATATTTCACTATGAAGTATTGATGCGAACCTATATATTCATGTTTAAAGACTCTGATTGTTGACTTTTAACTTCATAGCTTATATATTATACTATATATTTATAAGAATCGCAACTTCTAAATATTTGTTTGAAGAGAGTAAATCTACTTTATACTCATTATGATGCTTGCAACCTTTAGGAAAAATATTCTATTTAACCAATGCAATTTGGAGTTCATGATCATAAGTCTAGCTTTCACCTTTATACAATTAAGTATTAAAATAAAGAATGAATTTTTTTGTTAGTACTGTAACTTTAAAACCTTTGTTAGAAGAATATGAAACTTATGCTAGAAGAAAAGTGATGAAAATATATTTGGACTTATCTGAGCTCTAAAAGTTTTGCTCCTATTAAAATCGATGTGCTTATATATGAATCACATTCATTTTGCTAAGCCATAAGTTTAAGCTTCAATAGTCTTCAAATGTAATAGTAAGTGCAGTATTATGAAGCTTTGAATAATTTTAGAATATATGACGAATGAGGCAAAAATCTTTTTATTTTTCTAACTTTTTGTTTATACTTACTTTTATTGGCTTAAATTTTTCATATTTTAGAGAAAGTGCTTTTATTGAGGATGAATAAAAATAGTCAGCAGGGGTAAATCTTTTTTTTTTTTTTAAATGTAATTTGGAGTATTTGTTTTTAGTAGTTGTAGTTTTTTTTTGTAGGTTACATTATTGTATTCATATTTTCTCCACTGACTATTTCTCATTGTGTGGTATTCAAGTACTTGATGCTATTCTATTGAGAGATTGTCATTGTTTTAGACTAGCATGATAAGTTCGAATGCAATAAGAGGATGATGGAGTTGAACTACTATTTTATTGATTCTCTCAAGTCTTGGTCGATGATTTATCCACAAGAAAATCGAGAACTTATGTAATTTATTTTGTTGATTATTACTTGATTTCTTAAGAAAATAAAAATACTCTATTTTGGATCTCAAACATACTTTCAAGGATAATTTTTTCAAGCTATTTTTCGGTCCTCATATGTGTTATTGCATAGGTTCTATTTGCTACATGCGAGACTACTTTGAAGCATGCAAAGTGATCAAGATTAAAAGTATTATGTGATTTGTGTTGGAGAGGCTTAAAATAGAATTTGTTCGAGTTGGGGCACCTTGATGTTTGTGTAGCACTTAAACTGAAATTAAATTTAAACCAGAAGTGATGTCCTTTTTTGTTGTTGCCCCTTATAAGTCATGTATCTATCGTGCTTAACAATCTATTTTACCCTTTTAAGGCCTTAGTAAGGTTGAGCTGCTTTTGACTTATTTTACCCTTTAAGGCCTTAGTAAGGTCGAGCTGCTTTTGGATTGAGACTCTTTATGGGAAACATAGGAATGCTTATTTTATTATTAATTATTTATATTTATTTTCTTTTAAATTTGAGACAAGTTTTATCCTTGACCTTTGCATGAGTACATAAGATGAAAGTTCATCTATTTTATTTTATTTTATTTTATTTTTTTGAATGCGGTCGATAAATTTAATCTATAATATACTGCGGTTTCTACTCTCACCGAACTATTTTTATTTGCAATGATCTGTGCATCGCGTGGGTACGTATACTAGTATATAAAGTAGGACACCAAAGCCCCCAGTTAAAAGTTAGCTCTTCATCTGCCCTTACAGTCTAAAAAGGGGGCTCACAAATACCCCTAGTTACTAACGATAGACATTTAATTCCACGTGGAATTATATTTGGCCTTTATAAAATACCACATAGATTTAATATGCCACATGGAATTATTAATAAGGGATTGGGGTAGGGGTGGGCCCGGGGTAGGACCTTTACAGTTTAATCTAAACCAAAATCCTAGCCTCATCTCTTCTCTCCTCACTCCCTATCACCGTCGCCCTTTACCATGGCGGCGCCGCTGCCTGCCGCCGTCCTCCGGTGGCCAAACACCCTACAACCAATGCCAATTTCTTCCTCTCCTCTTCCTCTTCATGAATCCACAAATCAAATCCCTTGAACCCCTCCCAAACTCCACGAATAAACGAAAATCCGAAACCCTAGCCAGATTTGTCTTGTAAATTCGTTGAGTTTTAGACATCTCCTTCATAAAATATTTATATAGGCGTGTAGAGCTCAACGTGATCTATCATCCTACATTGGTTCCACCCTAAAAACCCGACAGAAGTCCGCCGGATTCCCGCGACCACTGCGCCACTACCGGCTACGGCCACCACGCCTTTGTCTTGGCCTATATCATGACTCGAAGCACGAGTTTCTCATTATTGGTGATATCGTGACTGATCACTAGTCTGCTGGAAATCACGTTAACTGAAATTTCAATATCCGAACTATCAATGAAATCCCAATCTCTGCCCCGTTTTGTTCTGCTTTGCTTATGATTAACTTAGCATCTAGTTGGTTTAGGTTTTGTTTTGTGTTATTATTTAGTGCAATGTTATTTCTGATTTAGTGCTTAGTTAGTATTTAGTCGGGTTTAGTTTAATTGATGCTTCTAATTTAATTTTTGCATTAGTGTGAAAATAATTGTTGAAGTTTATTTCTTAACTTTCTGCTTGTGTTTGTTGAATTAAAAATACCCCAATCCCTTATTATTTCCCTACCCCTACACTCGGGCCCACCCCTACCCCAACCCCTTATTAATTCCATGTGGCATATTAAATCCATGTGGCATTTTATAAAGGCAAAATGTAATTCCACGTGGAATTAAATGTCTATCGTTAGTAACTAGGGGTATTTTTTAGCCATTTTTTAGACGGTAAGGGCAAATCAGGAACTAACTTTTAACGGGGGACTTTGGTGTCCTATTTTATTTAGTAGAGGGGTAGTTTAGGACCTTTTCCGTATTTACTATGGAGTTACTAATTTTTAATGTAATTACTGTGTATTGTATTAAAATGAGAAAGAAAAAAACCAAAAAATTGAGATAATAGATAAATGCATTTTCTGGAATGTGAGGCCTGCCACATCAGCTTCTCTAGGCCTAGTTTTATATAAATATATAGATATATAGATTTGTATAAGACGTTTATATATTTACCAAACAATCTACCACTAACACATACTTAATGATACATTTAATATATTTAAATTATCATATAATGATCAAATAATTATATAAGGTGTCCAATATTATTACTTAACTATAATGTTCATTAAAAAATTAATGTTTTGTGATTTTTTATATCTTAATTAAATTAAATTGAAAAGTTTAATATTAATCTTTCGTGTTAAATATTTGAATCATTTTGTCTATTTCTTTTAACTAATAAATCCTAATCCTAGCATGTTGGGGAAAGGAAGCGTGTGGGGAAAGCAAGAAAGGAAACAAAAAATTTAGGAAACAAGAATTTTAGGAAACAAAAGTTCCCAAATCCTATTCCCTATCAAATTCGGTAATATTTCCGTTGTCCTATAAATACAGTACATTAATTTAACGTCGTGTATTATTACATTCCCATCTTTCTAAAATTCCTTTGAATTCTTTTTCTCAAAACCTAACAAAACTTTTGAGAATTGTTTTTCCAAGAAATATGTCTCAAGATCATCACCAACATTCTTACTTCGCTACTCGTACATTACCAAATAATGATTTTCACTTGCAAAGAATGAACCAACTACAACAACCTGATATTCCACACAATCAAACAAGTGGAATATCTAATAATAATACTCCAAACATGTTTGAATATTGGGAAATAACAACTTACTCTGATCCGGCTATGGATACAGATGATGTCGAGGAACGGGCTGCTTGTTTCATTTGTTGCTATGAATTTCAGAATGGAGATACATTAGTCACACTTCCATGTAACGATGTGTTTCATTTAAATTGCTTCAATGAGCGGCTGAGGAGGAGGAGGAGGAACGATTGTCCGTTTTGTAGTGCTGAAGTTTTGCCCACACACGAAGTAATAGTACTAGAAGAGGAAGAGGAAGAAGAGGAGGAGGAGTTCGAGGATGAAGAAATAGAAGAGGAAGAAGAGAAGTTCGAGGTTGAAACAAGAACTTATTATTCTTCTGTAATGTATATAGATGGCGAGGAGGAACAAGAAACATGTGCGATATGTTTATGTGAGTATGAAGATGAAGATACAATTGGCAAACTTCAGTGTGGCCATGAGTTTCATGTTGGCTGCGTCAACAAGTGGTTGCAGCAAAAGAATGCATGTCCGTTGTGTAGAGCTGAAGTTTTGCCCGCACAGGACTAGTTTCATTCTTAATCTGGGCGGAGGTAGAGTGCTAGATATGGATTTGATGAACCTAGTAGCTTTTGGGGTCCATGGTTTCTCTGTAATAGTTTATAACTTCATACTTGTAGCTTCTCTATACAAATTTTATGAAACATACTTTACTTTATCGTATTTGGTTATGTTTCATATCTGTGTTACATAAAGTAGAAACATTAAACTGTGACAGTTCTGCAATTCAAATTGTGACCTTTTAACAATTAAACTGTTATGTTCAAAACATGTTCTCATTAGAGGCTTTGGGATAAGGTCTTTTGTTTTAAGTGTACCCTTATATACCTAGGTGTGGTACATGATATCCCATAAATTGGCACATGTGTTAGGTTAAATTTGTAAAGTTATTCAACATTAGTTGAGGGTAATATAGTTCTAAAGATAATTTAAATATAATATATATTTTTTTATGTAAAAGAATCAATATCCCACATCTTGATTAATTTAATATTAAATGTACTTAGTGAACTTTCATAAAGACAAAATTCCTGTTTTACTTTGTCTTACACAATTTTTATTAATATATTCTAAAAAGAAAAACATATTTTTATATTTTATCAATGAGAACCCATATAAATAACATAATATGCTTAAAACTATAAGTTTTAAAAATCTTATTATACATGTAACAACCCAGTCCCTAGTGATATTGTCTTCTCTCGACCTAAGCCCTCAAGAGTTTAAAACGCATCAGGGCTTAGATCGGGAGTGCACAATATATCATTAGCACGCTAGACTGTTACAAATGGTATCAGAGTCATTCTTGTATTAGCATTGTCGATGGTGGGCCGGAGTTAAACTGAGTTTAGGAAAATTCAGAACTTTACACAAAATCTCACATCGACAAAACACAAGAGTATGCTTGATATAAGTTAACAAGCCTAAGATCCTAGCGACACATTTTAAACCCGTGAAGGCCAATACCCAAAATGAATAATATCACTAACGAACTGAACTATTACATCACAAATGTTATAGCAATATACATCATTAATTTTAAAAGTGTTCCTATCTTTCTTAAATTTTAGCAGAGTCAAACTATGAGAAACATAAAAAGAGCGGAGTAATAATAAAGGTCTAATATTTGAAACTGGAATACCATGATTAGTTACGGTTTGTTTGGACATATTATTTTATAATGTATCGTATCGTATTATCTACCTGTTGTATCGTTTGATAAATACAATGTTTGGATAGATTGTGTCGTTTGTCATTGTTTCATGATATCACACACCAGTAATATGAAGAATAAACTTGCAATATTATAAAGAACAATTATGATACATGGTAAAATTATTATAAAAAAAGGTAAGTTAAATGATAAAATGAAATTATTCCATAATAATGAAGGATGAGATTTAGAGAAAAAGACAAGATAACGACTGCAACCACATCATCGTTACATAAAGTGACATATTTCATCTTTATGTAATAACAAATTTAACGATACAATATAATAAAATTTCAGTAATAATTAAAACAAACTTATAATTTAAAATAATAGTAATACGATCCAAACAAGTTGCTAGTGGAATGAAAAATTATTCTAATGTGGGGCAAGAAAATGACAGATGAAGCTTCTCAGTTATATATATGAAGATGACTTAGCGTCAACGCGTAGCTGGCCTTGACTTTGATGACCTCAATGAATAGCAGGGCATTTATCTTTAAACATGTTGATATTGATATTTGTGCTTCAATAAACTCAGTCTGAATCAAAGTCTTCCCAAATTTGTCGCTTCAGGTTAGTAGCTATATATACAATATCTCTCCTGTAGCTTTTGCTTAAATCTAGTACTTGTATTAAATAAAATATGTATAAATATTTAATTACCAAAATTCAGAACCCATATTTAATTACATATATATGTCTATGATCTGTGTTATAATTAATGGATTCAGTTGAACCCTAGCTTGTTACCTGCATCCGTCACTGGCTGTGGTGAATTCGATCTGAATTGATGTTGGATAGTGATTAAAATTAGTTCTTGAGGGGAAAGAATTTGGTTTTATATACACTGATGGTGTGAAGAATGTTTATACCATTTGTGTAGTTTGATTAGTTCCAATAGGTTACCTGCTCCCATTTCTTTTTTCTGCAATTGACTTTAAGTACCTTTTATTTTCATTTTTAGTGGATAGAAATTAAACTTAACAGGAAATGTTAAACTTGGCAGTCAATTTGATTGTTTTAGTATAGACGGTTACTATCTGGTTTGCAGCTTGAACCTAATTAGTTGTGATTATAGAGTGTCAGAGTCTCACATTAATTGAGGATTAAGTTGTAATATATTTATATATTCTTGAACGATTCTAACCAAGTAAGCTAACTTTTGGAGTTGAGATTGTTCAAGACCGTACAAATAGAATACAACTCATAGCCTCAACCAATGTGGGGCCTTGACACCTCCAGTGGTTTTGAGAGCCAGACCCGTCCTTGATGTTGGGTTATCCATTGTTATAGCTAAATGTTATGTTATCCACACTTCAATATGTAAATGTGGGCGTGCCGGAAAGTGTTTTGGGGTAGCGGCGGATGCACATAGGGAGTTGTGGGTGCTTAAGCACCCATTAACTTTGACCATATTAATAAATTTACATAAGCAACTGTTCAAATGTTTAGATAAATATAGAGTGAACACCTACAAATAAATTCATTTTCCTCTTCTTTTGAAGCTTTTTATCGGCGAGCACCCATAACTTTAAAAAATCCTGGGTTCGCCACTGGTTGGGATCGGGGGGGGGGGGGGGTGTGATAGGCAAGGCGGAGCTAGTAGGCGAGATACGGGTTCGGCAAACTCAATAGCTTTGGTCCAAACATTGTATTTGTCTTAAGAAATCCATTAAACATACACAAATTATTAGTTACAACTCAATAATTTAGAACGGACTACAATCCTCAACCCATAAACTTCAATTCCCGGCTCCTCCTCTGGTGCTAGACTCAGACTTTAGCTGAGGGTACGAGCCATAGTCTCTTGGTCCTTAACATTCTTAACCTCATAGACTAGCTTTTAGACTTGGGTTAGATTCAATGTCTTTTTCTTGGCCGTCCGCTTACATGAGCCACCTTATAGTTGGTTATGTGTCTCTTTATCTTTTCCTTCTGTTGTTTTGCAGACATACTGGCCATGGAAATTGTTGGTGCAGTGATAAGTATGATGCAATGTTTTTGTGGAGAGACCTGCTCGCATCAATATATTTCCGAAAAATGTACATATCTGAGAAAGCCTCATGCATTAGCAAATAGACTTGAAGAAAAGATGGAATTGCTCAAAGCTCGGGAGGAGGATGTTAAGAGGAAGTTGCAACTGGAAAAACTATGGCACGGAATGGAGCCAAAGGCTGAGGTAAATATGTGGCTTACTAATGTAGGAAAGACCAAAAGTGTTGTAACTCGCTTGCAAGAAGAAATTACTAAAAACAAGAGCTGTTTAAATGGATGTTGTCCAAATTATATGTCTCGATTGAAGCTCGGGAAACACTTTGATAAGAAGATTAAAGAAGTTGACAGGCTCTTGGTGCAGAGCATATTTTCAGATTCTTCAATGGTTGATATGATGCCTCAGAGAGGAAAGATATTACCAGAAACTTCATTAGTGGGAGAAACTGCTCAAAGAAGTTTGGAATTAGTATGGAAGTATTTGAACGATGGACACACTGGGATAATTGGTATTTATGGAATGGGGGGAGTGGGTAAGACATCCATCTTGGTAGCAATTAATAATCGACTTTTGAGAGAGAGTACAGTTTTTGATAATGTCATTTGGGTCACAGCATCCAAGGATTCAAATGTCCAAAAGTTACAAAAGGATATTGCTAGAGCTGTAGGTTTATCTTTTGATGATGACGACGATGAAATGGAAAGAGCAGCTCAATTACTTGAAGCCTTGATGCGAAGAAGAAGATTTCTTTTAATTATAGATGATTTATGGGAAGCATTTCCTTTGGAGATTGTCGGAATCCCATCCCCATCTTATGGAAATGATTGCAAGTTGATAATAACTACTAGATCCATGATGGTTTGTCGTGGCATGGAAACAATGAGAGACGTTGAAGTTAGTGTGCTTTCTGAGGAAGAAGCATGGGACCTCTTTAAACAGAAGGTTGGTGACGAGGTGCTAGCATCTCCAAGATTACAAGCTGTTGCCAAGGATGTCGCGATGGAGTGTGGAGGTCTCCCACTAGCTATTGTAACAGTTGGCCGGGCTTTAAGAAGAGAAAATGATATGAGGCTATGGGAAAATGCATTAAGCCAACTGAAAAATGCAATGGGAAGAATAGAAGGAATGGAGAATCGAGTCTTCACACGTCTGAGATTTAGCTATGAAAGACTGAAGGACAATGTGACTCGGTCATGTTTTCTTTATTGTGCATTGTACCCAGAGGATCATCATATTGAGACTGAAGAACTGATTAAATACTGGATATGGGAAGGCATGTTGGATAATCTCGGGTATGGAGAATCCAAGATACTGCAAGGAAAGATGATATTAGACGAACTTAAGAACGCATGCTTATTAGAGATTGGCTGTCAAGAAGGTAGTTTGAATGGATATGTCAAAATGCATGACCTCATTAGGGATATGGCAATAGCTGTTACAAGAGTGAGTCCATTGTTTATGACCCGAGCAGGAAGTGGAATTCGTGTTCCACCAGTTGAGAACGAATGGCTCGTAGACCTTGAAAGAATCTCGTTAATGAGAAATGATTTGAGCTCTTTGAGTTTTGAACCGAGATGTCCTCAGCTGACTACTTTGCTCTTGCAGTATAATTCATTTTCCAAGGGCATAGTTCCTTCTTTCTTTAACCATCTAGGAAGTCTCAAAGTTCTGGACTTATCTTACACAGGCATTGCTAGGTTGCCTGATTCACTTTCTAATCTGGGAAACCTCCATGCTCTGCTACTACGCAGTTGTTGGAACTTGCGTTACATTCCAACAATGGAAAGGCTCAAGGAACTGAGAATTTTGGATTTCTCTTCTACATCAATCGAGTGTACGCCACAGGGAATGGAGATGTTACTCAATCTGAAGCATCTGGATCTCTCCAACACTACTGTTGATGGATTTGATATTCGAATTTTAGGAACATTCAGGTTTTTGGAAGACCTCTTAACTATTGGTTTATGGCAACCTCTAATGTTCGGTTTGGATTTTGTTAATGTCGTGGCAAGCTGCACCAACTTGGCAAACCTTGAAGCCAATTTCAGCACTTTGCACGACTTCAATCGTTATGTCTTGTCAGGTCACTGGAGCATGCTTGAGAGTTTCAAATTTTGCATAGGCTATCCCCAATCCTCTAAATTACCTGGAAAAAACAGTGTAGGAGTTTTCGGGATTCACATTGTTGAAAGGGAAGCCCCTTCTTGGTTGCCAAGGATACTTGAGTTGGCCATTCATGAATGCTCTGGCATCACTCACTTACCAATGTTCATTATGAACGCCTCTTCCCACCTAAAACATTGCAAAATAAAGTATTGCGACGAGATGGAATGGATTATAACTTCTGAGTGGGGCACATTTCCTGATTTGAAGTTTCTAGAGATCGAGGGTCTGAGCAGACTGCAAAATATATGCAAGGGGATTCCACCAGCGGGCACTCTTTCAACACTTAAAGTGTTGAATGTTATTGCTTGTGATAGTCTCAAGACTCTGCTGCCACTTGAGTTAGTGCGGCAACTCAACAACCTTGTAGAGATTGAATTGCGAAGCTGTCCAATGCTGGAGGAGATAGTTGCAGAAGTAGAAAGTGAAGAGGTCATTCAAGAGAACGACAGTGAAGTGGTCCTCCCAAGTTTGCAAAAATTAAGATTAGTTTCTATACCAAGACTGAAAAGCATATGCAGAGGTCCGATGATTTGTGATTCCTTAGCGACTATTGAAGTCACAGATTGTCCGGAGCTGGAAATAATTCCCTTCTTTCTTGAAATAAGGCAGCAATTAGTTGACTCTCTCAAACAGATAAAAGGAAGCAGAGAGTGGTGGCGGACATTAGAGCGGAACCACCCTATTGCCACGTCTCTACTTGCTCCACTCTTTAAACCTGAATCTGCTCCTAATGAAGACATTAGGGTTGATTCCAACACCATAAACAGTTATGGTGGCAGCTCGGGGAGTTCTTCTTTTGGGCCGCGATAATATTCTTACTGTAAGTAATAAGCTTGCACTCTTTTAAAGACTCTCTCAGGGATTCTGAACTGTTATTTAATCAGAATTGATTTGAAGTCAAAAAGTTTTCTTATTCAACACAATAGTAGAACAGATATAGAACGTTGACTGAGTAGGCAAATATCTGAAAACTTGTGTTATGCATAATGGCTATTTCTGGCAGGAAACCGCAAGAACCATATAATATTGTAATAGATGCACTTATGCCTTGTTTTGGTTACAGTTTTATTGTCCTGGATTATCACCCTATTACAGTCACGCTACAAGCTCTGGCAGTTCTTCTTTCGGGCCACAATAACTTTCTCATGGTAAGTGACAAGCTTTCACTCTCTTAAAGACTCTTAGGGATTTCATATTGTTATATGATAAACATTGATTTGAAGTCACAAGTACTGAATATTTTTGAATCAATTTTTTTTCTTCAGCTCTAAGATAATGGATATATTGTGTTGAGTGAGTAGGCCAAATATCTGAAAAATTGTGTTATGCATAATGGCTAATCCTGGCAGGAACTTTAGAAAAAAAAACAAAAAAAAAGGGATTGTAATGGAACGACTTATGCCTTGTTTACTTTGCAGTTTTATCCCCGACTTGTTTCCTACTAAGCTTTATCCGTTTCTTTCTTCTAATTTATTAAATAAAGAACAGTGCTGTTGCCTGTATCATATCAAACTTTTGTCGTCTTGTTTAATATTTTGGTTGTTTTTGAGTCGTCGTAATGAAAATGGAGAGGGGATTATTAGGTGAGTTTTTTTGTAATTGGCATAGAAACCCATGATTTCAAGAAGTGATTTTTCATTATTTTAGCTGCATGCACATTTTTAGTGATGAATCAGTCCAAATTAGCAGAGATTATTTTCATGCATCTTTCAATAATTAATTCAGCAGAAAATTCAGCAAAATACCCTTTTTCTAAGTCCAGACCTTTCCAGTGTCTCAACATGGTTCTGGACATGATCAGCTCCAGTTTGGTTTGGCTCCAGCAGAGTGTAATCTATCTCGGCTGAGTCCTCACCATGAAACAGGCCTAGAGTTTGCACAATCAGTAGGTTCTCGCCTCAGGCACTCACCTTCTGTACAATCTGTCGTGCAGCTGAGAGATCCGTAGACATGATTGGAATGTTGTATATAGCTACTCTCCCATCATCACTATTTCTCTTGTTCGAGACACCTTTTCTGGACCTTCATCAGATTTCAAGTGATGGAAAGGCTTTGAACATTAATCTTTGGAGTTGGTTTACTTCATACTTAGACAGGAAATCCGAATCAAGCTCTCCTTGATTGTAATTTTTAATTTCTGATGTATTTTCTTTACTTAATTTCTTTGGACTATAATAACTTTATAATAAACTTTTGGGGATAATTAGTGAAAAGGGAGGAGTAACCATGCATGTATATGGGTAGATAACCTGTTGCGGAAGCCAAATGTATATAGTGTGAATGAGTCACAACTACTATACCAAAAATTATGACAGCAACCAAATAATAAATAAGACAATAAAGTAACAATATAAAGAACACCAGAATTTACGAAGTTCGGCTAATTTTGCCTACTCCTCGGACACAACCAATATTTTATTCCACTCCAAATACAAGTGAAATAATACTAAAGAGAGAAGATACAAATGCCTTAAGAAGATAAGAAGGCAAATGAGAGTTGTGTTTAAATCCTAAATATTAGGCCTTCTTTTATAGGGGGAAAACCCCCCCAAACTCTTCTTCCCACCGATGTGGGACTACAATTATTGCCAAACTCAACAAATCTCCACCTTGGCAAAAATTTCACATCTTCAATTTTCTCTCTATAACAAATTTTGGTTGTGTCTTCATCTTCACTCGTCAGTGTTCAACAATGTTGATCAAATCCAAACAATGTTGAAACTTGATCGCAGTCGCCACCTTTGTTAACATATCAGCAGGATTCTCCGCAGTATGAATTTTCTTCACCTTGACTCCACCGTCTTCTATGATTTCTCGTACGAACTGATACCGAACATCAATGTGCTTCGTCCTTGCATAATAAACTTGGTTCTTCGCTAATTGAATAGCACTTTGACTATCACAAAAAATTGTGATACCTTTTTGTTCAACACCAAGCCCCTTTAGCAATCCTTGAAGCCAAATTGCCTCCTTCATAGCTTCTGTAATAGCCATGTACCCTGCCTCTGTTGTAGACAAAGCAACTGTTGACTGCAAAGTAGACTTCCAACTAACTGGTGCCTTTGCAAAAGTAAACACATAACCAATAGTTGATCTTCGTTTGTCGAGTTCACCCGCAAAATCTGAGTCACAATATCCAACTACAGACTGATTGCCTTCCTGCTCAAAAATTAACCCGACATCTATAGTATTATGAATATACCGCAGAATCCACTTCACAGCTTGCATTGTGCATATATCTGCTAATAACTCCCGACATCTACAGTATTATGAATATACCGCAGAATCCACTTCACAACTTGCCAATGCTCCTTTCCTGGATTGTGCATATATCTGCTAATAACTCCAACAGCTTGTGAAATGTCAGGTCTCGTACAGACCATTGCATACATCAAGCTACCAACAACATTTGCGTATGGTACCTTTGACATATACTCTTGTTTAGCTTCATCCAATGGTGACATATTAGTACTTAGCTTAAAATGGGGAGCAAGTGGAGTACTAACTGGCTTAGTCTTGTCATCTATGCCAAAACGTTGTAGTACTCTCTTCAAATATTCTTTCTGAGATAAACAGAGTTTCTTTGAACGTCTATCCCTTATTATCTCCATGCCAAGAATTTTCTTCGCCTCACCCAAATCCTTCATCTCGAACTCCTTCTTCAGTTGAATCTTCAACTTATCAATTTCTTCCGAATTCATGGAAGATATCAACATATCATCAACATATAGGAGAAGATATATAAATGAACCATTTTTAAGCTTGCGCAAATACACACAATGATTGTATTTGCTTCTCTTGTACCCTTGCTGCAACATAAACTTGTCAAATCGCTTGTACCATTGTCTAGAAGATTGTTTCAACCCGTACAACAATTTTTTAAGTTTGCACACCATATTTTCCTTTCCAGCAACTTTGAATCCTTCTAGCTGAGTCATATAGATTTCTTCCTCCAAGCTTCCATGTAAAAACGCAGTTTTTACATCCATCTGAACTAGTTCCAAATCCAATTGTGCTACCAAAGCCAACATAATTCGAATGGAGGAATATTTTACAACTGGAGAAAATACTTCATTGTAATCAATTCCCTCCTTTTGAGCATATCCTTTGGCCACCAATCTTGCCTTGTAGCGAACATCTACTTGGTTAGGAAATCCTTCCTTCTTTGCAAATACCCATTTGCACCCAATTGCTTTCTTTCCCTTCGGGAGATTGGCCAATCTCCATGTATGATTCTGATGAAGGGACTGTAATTCATCATTCATGGCAATCCTCCACTTATCTTCTTTTGAACTTTGGACTGCGTCTTTATAAGTGGTGGGAACATCATCAGCGGCAATTGCGGTTGCACAAGCAACTGTCTCTATGAGACGAACAGGTTTCGTTACTTTCCTTTTTGGCCTGCCGGTTGCTATTGATTCAAGTTGTTGTTGAGGTTCCTGAGTTGGAATCTCCTCTACTGGCTCTCCTTCCAGAGGATAATCTTCATTTGTTTCCTCCTCTGCTTCTTGTGTAGGAAAAATAAATTTTCCCTCAAACTCCACCTGCTTAGAAGCACCATCGTCTTGTTTGGTATCTTCATTTGTTACCTTGTTTACCATAGAAGATTCATCGAAAGTAACATCCCTGCTGAATATTACTTTCTTTGTCATAGGACACCATAAGCGATGTCTTTTGACTCCAGAAGTAATCCCCATAAAAATAGCCTTCTTTGCCCTTGGATCCAATTTTGACTCTGTCACATGATAATATGCAGTTGAGCCAAATACGTGCAAAGAGTCATAATCTACAGCAGACTTTCCATACCATTTTTCAAATGGTGTCTTGCCATCAATAGCAGCAGATGGTAAGCGATTAATGAGGTGGCATGCATATGTAATTGCCTCATCCCAAAATTCTTTTGCCAAGCTAGCGTTGGACAACATACACCGTACCTTCTCCAGGAACGTCTAGTCCATACGTTCTACCAATCCATTCTATTGTGATGTATGTCTTACGATGAAGTGTCGGACGATGCCATCATTTTCACAGACCTTATTAAAATGATCATTTTTGTATTCACCTCCATTATCTGTGCGAATACACTTGATCCTTCTGCCCGTTTGATTCTCCACCATCGTCTTCCATTTGAGAAAAAATCCCAGCACTTCATCTTTGCTCTTCATTGCATACACCCATACTCTTCGGGAAAAATTATCAACAAAGGTCACAAAATAGTGCTTCCCACCCAATAAAGGTGTTTTGGAAGGACCCCAAACGTCAGAGTGTACATAATCCAAAATGCCTTTAGTATTATGGATTGCTGTACCAAATTTAACCCTTGTCTGTTTCCCTTTGACACAATGCTCACAAAACTCCAAATTGCAAGCTTTCACCCCTTTCAACAATCCTTGATCTGATAGAGTTTTCAAGGATTTTCCTCCAGCATGTCCCAAGCGCATGTGCCATAGCCTGGTTGCTTCTGCATCTTTGTTGTCACTGGATGTTACTGTCGCTGTCCCAATAACCGTACTACCGAGATAACGGTACATGTTATTGTTCTTCCGATTGGCCTTCATTACCACTAGTGCACCGGAGCATACTCTCATCACTCCATTTTCTGCAATAATTTTGAACCCTTTTGATTCCAGGGGCTCCCACAGAGATGAGATTTTTCTTCAAACCCGGTACATATCGAACATCTGTTAATGTTCTGATCATTCTATCATGGTTCCTCAATCGTATCGAACCAATTCCATATGAGGTAAGAGGGCTGTTATCCGCTGTTTGGACGATTTCATATTCTCCTTCTTGAAAGTCTACAAAACAATCCCTGTTGGGACACATATGATATCTACAAGCCGAGTCCATCAACCATATGTCTGATGACATTGAAGGCTCCGTTGTAACTAATGAGAAATCCGAATCATCACAATCAACTACATTTGAATCCATAATGGCCTTTCCATTGTTATGTTTGGCCTTATTATTCAACTTCGGACAGTCTTTCTTCCAGTGCCCCTTTTCTCGACAAAAGGCACATTCATCTTTGGTGGGTTTAGATCTTGACTTAGATCTTCCTTTCCTTGTCCTCGTTTGATTTTGAGGACGACCCCTCACGAACAGTGCTTCTCCTTCTCCGCCCTTCTGTTTTTCTCGCTTTCTTTGTTCATAGCTGTACAAAGCCGAACAAACTTCTCTGAGAGAAACTTCGTCATTTCCATGGAGTAGAGTAGTTTCAAGGTGCTCGTACTCGTCAGGAAGTGACGCCAACAACATCAAGGCCAAGTCACCATCATCATAAGTTGTATCCATATTTTGCAAATCCGTAACCAACTTAGTGAAACTGATGATATGTTCATTCATTGTGGTACCAGGAACATAAGTGAAGTGAAATAGTCTCTTCTTCATGTACAATTTATTTGACTGTTTTTCTTCAAAAATTTATCCTCCAGTGCTTTCCATAATTTACTTGCAGAAGTTTCCTTTGTGTATGGATATTTCTGCTCTCTAGCAAGGTAGGATCGAATGGTACCGCAAGCAACACGGTTGATAATTCTCCAATCTTCTTCTCCAATACCATCCGGTCTCTTTTCTTCAATAGCAAGATCTAGCCCTTGTTGAAAAAGGACATCTAGAACCTCGCCTTGCCACATCCCAAAATGTCCGAACCCGTCAAAAATCTCTACCGCAAATTTCGCATTTGACACAATTCTTGTCATAAGCGAAGATGCCAATGATGACGTATTGCTGACACTTGATGTAGATTCTTCTTGTTTATTGTCTCCCATCTTTGACACAAATATTATTTAATAGTTGACGACACAAATCAAGATTATTTCCTTTCTGATGTGGAAGATCAGACTAAGCTGCAACCACAGAGCATACCGAGACAGAACCTTGACTCACTTACCAAGATAAATCTTTTCTGATGTGGAAGATCAGACTACGCTGCAACCACAGAGCATACCAAGATAATACCTTGGCTCTGATACCAATTGTTGCGGAAGCCAAATGTATATAGTGTGAATGAGTCACAACTACTATACCAAAAATTATAGCAGCCACCAAATAATAAATAAGACAATAAAGCAACAATATCAAGAACACCAGAATTTACGAGGTTCGGCTAATTTTGCCTACTCCTCGAACACAACCAATATTTTATTCCACTCCAAATACAAGTGAAATAATACTAAAGAGAGAAGATACAAATGCCTTAAGAAGATAAGAAGGCAAATGAGAGGTGTATTTAAATCCTAAACATTAGGCCTTCTTTTATAGGGGGAAACCCCCCCCCCCCCCAAACTATTCTTCCCACCGATGTGGGACTACAATTATTGCCAAACTCAACATAACCTGCCTATAGGAATCTCTAATTTCTGCATTTTTTTATACGGAAAAGGGCCTAAAATGCCCCTCTACTATATTAAATAGAACATCAAAGTCCTCCGTTAAAAGTTGGGCTCTTATCTGACCCTGCCGTCTAAAAATGGGCTAAAAAATGTCCTTATCCACTAACAGAAGACATTTAATCCTAATTTAAAATGTAGAAGGGCATTTTAGACCGTTTTCGGATTGTACAAGGTCATATACGAGTCAGTTATAATAGTCAATTCTCAATCACTTCACACCATATCAGTTTAATCACACACATATTTTAGACCAACAAACTAATTATCACAGTAACTCAATCATATACATCATACCTATTTTAGATCCTTCATTGATGTCTGATTACTCCTACTAATTGGGTCACTTTGTCGATTTTGAGTTGGGTTCTAGTTTAAGTTTAATTGTTTTTCATCTTTATCAGTTTGTTTTGGAAATTTCTCTAAGACAACGTCGTAAAATTCGAGTAGCTTAAATGGGTCGATTAGAAGGTGTCGTTGTGGACTTGCTGCTTATTATTTCATGGCGTGCACTCCTTTAAATGTTGGGAGAAGATTTTTCAAGTGCCTAAGCAAGAGGTGTGTCATTTATTGATGGGTTCTTTTAATTATTTTGATTTGACTGTAATTTCTTTTCTTTTTTTTGTTTTAGGATGAAAAATGTCCCTATTGGGAATGGCAAGATGAGGAGATTCCTCCTAAATTTTTAAATCTCATATGCAATTTGAAGAATGAGAAGGAAGCTCTCATCCGTGAAAGAAATGTACTCCAAAGAAAAATTTCCGATCTTGAGATTGTTATGATGCTCGCCGATCATGGAGGAATAGAATCCTTGGAATTGGATAGAAATGTTCTAATGAAGAAAGTGATTGATTTAGAGTACTCAGCTCTGTGTGATGCTAAATGGCGGAAGAATAGGTGGATTTTCTTTTGTGTGATATTAAGATGTTTTGTTATGTTCTTTGTATTAGGGGGAAATGATATGTAATATTAGTGTTATTGTGACTTAATTATTGTATTTTATTGTGTAATGAAATTTTATGTTTTTGTGCAAGGATTCAATGAAGTCATTCTCATTCATTTGAATGTTTGTGTCTATGATTGAGTTACTTGCTGTGATAATTAGTTTGTGTCTATGATTAAGTTACTTGCTATGATAATTAGTTTGTTGGTCTAGAATAGGTGTGTGAGTAAACTAATATGGTATGAAGTGCTTGAGAATTGACTACTATAACTGATTCGTATATGGCCTTGTACAATCCGTAAATGGTCTAAAATGCCCTTTTACGTTTTAAATTAGGATTACATGTCTTCCGTTATTGGATAAGGGCATTTTTATCTCATTTTTAGACGGCAGGGGCAGATAAGGGCCCAACTTTTAACGGAGGGCTTTGATGTCCTATTTAATATAGTAGAGGGACATTTTAGGCCCTTTTTCGTTTTTCATATAGTTACCATGTCTATAAGAATATTTGCATTTTTCATATAGTTACCATGCCTACTTTTGCATTGTTATTTAGTTATCATGTATATAAGATTTCTGCATTTCATTTAGCGACCATGTCTATAAGAACTTCTGCATCTCATTTAGATACTATGACTGTAGGGATCCTGCACTTTCATGTAGAATATTATGTCTATAGCTTCTGCACATACACATAGAAAATATGTCTATAGGTCTTTTCTGATTCTTGCATACCCATTTTTCACTAGGCAAAATTGTCTATAAGTCCTAGTAACAAAGATGTAATCAGATAGCACACAACGCTTAGATATCATGTTATAGGACTTCTGCACTTCTCTATGTCTATAACAATTTTTTAAAGATCAACAAACACATAGGAAGCATGCCTATAAGGGTTCTAATTCAAATCTGCATCGCCTCATTCGTTGGTAATTTTAAAAACTAGCAGCAATAACGTGGTAGAACTTGTGCTCGTTTTTTTACTAGCAACTTAATGTATACCTGAATCGATCTGTAATCAGTTCATAGTCTTATTTTTGAAATCAGTAGATATCATGCGTAAAAGTTTTCGTCTATCACTTAGGCAAGCCTTAACTTATAACTGAATTAAATTTTATTAACTACAACCAGCAGGCAGGCCTGTTTCGAGCTTCTTACCTGAACTATGTATTAAATCGGTCTGTCTCAACCTCTTTAAGTTTGAACTAGACCTTGATCAGTACGTATAAGACATGCCAAACTATATGTTTTTCTTTGATCTAAGGAGGCATATTTGAACCTTATTTGTTTATGTGCTTTCCCCATACTTGTTATATGTGTTCTTGTTTGTCGCTTTAGTATTTTTACCTTAGAAACTATAAAAGCTCAATATCCCTTATCTTTAGGATTAGTAGTCCTAAATGCATTCGGGACTGACAAGAATGGGGCAGGTAATAGCATGCAATAAAAAAAAATAAGACTAATCGTGCTTTAATATCTTAACAGGGTGGGAAATGGTAGATATGAATGATGACCACGCGATAACACCACGTATATAAGTGGTTACCGGGTGTTGTATGGGGTGATCCATATTATTTATAAACCTAAAATTTCACTCCCCCCTTAACTTGTTTATTTTCAAATTGCAAACTATTTTCTTCCTCAAAATTTACCTTTCCTTCATTTCTTTTAGCTTCATCAAACTTGTAACCATTATATGAAATCTCCTCTTATTTGAAAATCTTACTTGTTTACATGTTATTTGTACTTAAAGTCACAATTATAGCTTCGTCGGGAACTACACTAGTGGATTCTGAGGGGTGCCTAACACCTTCCCTTCGGAATAATTTCAAGCCCTTACCCTATCTCTGATTATTCAAACAAAAACCCTTCTTAGTGTCCTAATTCACTTTAATAATTAGGTGGCGACTCTTCATTCTCTTAAACCCAATACCCAAAAGGGAACGAGTTATCCTCCCAAATGTCACAAACCTGATTTCGCGAGAAAAAGGGGGCGGTGGCAATATCTATAGGAATAAGGAAAATAATAACACGTGCACGGCACCACCCTTCGTGCTTTTACTCTCGTCCTCACCATATGAATCAACAGAATCGGCACAATATCCCCCTTCACGCATTAACTCTAAAATCATGACACAACATTACCCGTCATGTATTAACTCTCGCAATATTGGCACGACATCACCCTTCGTGCTTTTACTCTCATAATCATGACACAACATCACCCTTTGTGCATTAATACTCACAATATCGGTACGGGATTACCCTTCGTGCTTTAACACTCACTCACAATATCATGCACGCCATCACCCTTCGTGCTTTACAATCTTCCTCACTCAAACATTAGAAACAATACATCCCGACAAGGGAATCAACAATATAAACAATAACACACCGGCAAGGGAATCATATGAACAATAACATCCCTGTAAGGGAATCATCTATAACCAATTTTGTTTCAACAATTACTTCACAAAATAATTCCCAACTTGAGCCAATACTCAACAATGGCCAACTACCAAGGGTTTATCATGAATCATGTTCAACACTTATAATCATCAACCTAAGCATGGACATTACACAATAGAGTCACAACAATCATGGTATAAGAGTTATGGGCATGTTTGACACTAATGTATAGATAATCGTCACCATGCCTATACGTCGTACTCAACACTAACACGAAGCAATCAAGACCACGACTCCTATTTCCTCAAGCTAAGGTTAGACCAAACACTTACCTCAATTCTACGGACACAAATCAAGCCCCAATCACCGCTTTACCTCTCGGTTCCACTTCTAATCCGCTTGTATCTAGTCATAATTTACTTAGTAACATCAATAAATGCTAAACCAATTCTAATGCATGAAAATATATTTCTCAATGTTTTTCCCAAAAAGTCAAAAACTGCCACCGGGCCTGCTTGGTCAAAATCCGTTGTACGAACCAAAATCGGATCACCCATTCACCCACGAACTCAAATATGTAATTAGTTTTGGAATTGAACCTCCATATAGAGGTTCAAATCCCTAAAATTTAAAAATCCTAAGTTCTACCCAAGAACATCCAATTTTTCATTAAAAACCCTACATTTTGAAGTGAAATCATGTAAAAGGTTGTTATAGATTGAAGAAAAAGAGTTAAGATTCGTTTACATATGATTTAGGGAAGAACTTGTTCTTGAAAATCGCCCTTAAGAGTTTATGTTTTAAAATTTTGAAAAATGGTACGAAAATCCCGTCTGAAATCCCACTTACAGGTCGTAGTCGCAACTGCGATAAGGGGTTTACAATTGCGAACCCTAGGAATTTCTGCTTCATTCGCATTTGCGATAATTAGGTCGCATTTACAACTACTAAGACTTTCGTATTTGCGAAGACAAGCTTGCAAATGCGAACAAGGCTGGCCAGGGCATTCATCGCAATTGCGATCAACCACCTGGCAATTACCAAGCCTAACAGGCTCGCAATTGCGAAGCCTGACCTCACAATTGCGAGATCAGATCCAGCAACAATTCTAGATGCGGATCAAAAATTTTCTAAGTCCAAAACTCACTCTGTGGCCTATCCAAAACTCTCTCGAGCCCTCAGTGCTCCAAACCAAATATGCACGCAAGTCTAAAAATATCATACGGACTTGCTCGTTCCATCAAATCATCAAAATAACATCAACAACTACGAATTTAACACCAAAATTTATATAATTCTGAAGAACATTGAAATTTTCATTTTCTTAACTATGGGTCCTATTTATATCAAATCAACTCCGATTCTTACCAACTTTCACAGGTTCGACTTTAATATTATTTGAACTTGTACCTCGCTCCGGAACTAAAATACGGGCCCTATACCATCAGGATTACACACTATTTCATTTCTACTTTTCTTTCAAAAAAAATTTCTCGGGCTAGGGACCTCGGAATTCGATTTCGGGCATACACCCAAGTCCCATATTTTACTATGGACCCTATGGAACCGTCGGAACCCGAGTCCCGATCCTTTTACCCAAAATGTTGATCGAAGTCAACTTAATTACATTTAAAGGCAAAACTTAGCATTTTTCTCAAATTTATACATAAGGGCTTTCCGGATATACGCCTGGATGCGCACTCAAATCGAGATAAAACAAAAGGAAGTTTTAAGGCCTTGGAACATAGAATTGACTTCTAAAATGCTTTTGGGTCATCACATTCTTATAGCTTCCTAAAATGCAAGAAAGTTAATTATATTTAAATAATTTTTTTTTTCACTTAACAATATGGCCAATACGTGTAATTTTCATGAGACATACATTGTTAATATTAAGTTACTATATCTTATTGATATATTTACAAACTTTTTTCAATCAACGGAACTGCTTCTATAAAAATTAGAATATCAACTTTTACTTGTACAATTTTCATCTCACTTTTAACTATAAATTTTATGAGAAAAATTATAAATTATGAGCAGGTTTGAGAGATATATTTTTCAACTCATGAATCTTTCGAACCACGGTCTAAAGATCCCTTTTGAAAAATAATAAATTTTATGAGAAATATTGGACTTGAGTCTAAAATTTTATTAGCTATTACAAATATCACAGTTTAATATTTTCTCTATAAGGTTGGGAAATATATGAGCAAATCTTAAATCCGAGTTTAACGTAGACCAGAAGGGCATAAGGGGTAAGTTTCTGAAGATTACATTTGCACACCTTTTTAAATAGGGGAAAAATCTAAACAATTACCTAGTCTTTCATAAACTGAAAAGTTTAATATTAGTCTTTCATGGTAAATATTTGAATAATTTTACCTATTTCTTTTTAACTAAATCCTACTCCTAGCATGTTAGGGAAAGGAAACGTGGGGGAAAAGCTAGAAAATAAAGAAACAAGAATTTTAGGAAACAAAAATTCCCAAATCCTATTCCATATCAGATTCGGTAACACTTCCTTTGCCCTATAAGTACCCTATATACTATCATTACACTTCCAACTTTCTAAAAATCCTTTCTATTCTTTTTCTCAAAACCTAACAGAACTTTTGAGATTTTTTCCCCAATAAATATGTCTCAAGATCACCAACGTCCCTACTTTCCTGCTCTAACATTACCAAATAATGTTTTTCACTTGCAAAGAATGAACCCACAACAACTTCATACCAACATGTTTGAACATTGGGAAATAACAATTTACTCTGATCCGGCTATGGATACAGATGATGTCGAGGAACGAGCTGCTTGTTTCATCTGTTGCTATGAATTTCAGAATGGAGATACATTAGTCACACTTCCATGTAACGATGTGTTTCATTTAAATTGCTTCAATGAGCGGCTGAGGAGGAGGAGGAGGAACGATTGTCCGTTTTGTAGTGCTGAAGTTTTGCCCACACACGAAATAATAGTAGAAGAACAAGAAGAGAAGTTCGATGTTGAAACAAGAAGTTTTCATTCTCCTGCAATGGATATAGATGAGGAGGAGGAAGAAGAAGAAACATGTGCAATATGTTTATGTGAGTATGAAGATGAAGATACAATTGGCAAACTTCAATGTGGCCATGAGTTTCATGTTGGCTGCGTCAACAAATGGCTACAACAAAAGAATGCATGTCCGTTTTGTAGAGCTCTAGTGTTGCCCATACATTCTTAATCTTGGCTGTAACATTCTTTTTGTAATAGTTTATTGTAGTGACCTATCAACTTTTTTGTCTTTTCCGTGTTCTTTTTTTGTCCATCAGTAATGGGGATCACATTGGTGGGAATATAGGCCGATACGTCTCCAGCTTGTGTTTCAATGACGGGTAAGGCGGTCAAGCTACCTGCGCCTTGGCCATGTAATCTGTTTATACATCTACTTATAATACAAATGGAATGCTGACTACAAGAAAAGACTCACTCTATGAGGGTTATTTTATTAATTTGTGGTGGATTTTGACACACATGAAATTGTGACGGTATTAAAAAATGACACAATTACATTTACCACAAGCATATTTGCGCCAGTTTTTAAAAACTGTCATGACGAGCGCTACAAAATAACTTTTTAGTTTGTGATGGTTTTTAAAGTCAATTTGCAACGTTTAGAACATCCACAACACAATATGATCTCAATATCTCGAAATACTAAATTTGTATAAGTTTTAAACCACCACAAGATGATATTAATATTTATATAATTTAGTTTGTGTAGGCTTATGACAGGCTGACAGCCAGTAATTGCTATTTTTTATTTAAGAAGTAGAATTTGAATTACAAATAATCATACATAGAAATAACTTTAATAAATATATTACACATTCAATCAAAATCAAATTGCATTAAACAAATTCGTAGTAAAAATCACCACAAATTCAAACTTTATGTCAAACTAAGTAATACAAAATCGTTTATGGTTACTTAGAACTTGCAACTTTAAATCCATAAAAATCTAATATCGTTCTACACAAAATAAACACAAAACAAAGGAAGATTAGCATAGTTGAATCCTGATTGACAGTTAAACCTGAGATTTGCAAAACAAAGAATAGAACGTCAAAATCTCAAAAACTAGCAGTATAAATATAAAATGAACTATGGAGAAGAAATTTTCTAATAAAATAGAAAGAATAAGAGCAAAAATGAAATGCTTTTATACATAAGCTTTAATCGACATATGAAATAAACTATCCTTAATCATGCAATATTGTTACCTTCAGATAAACAACCATATAAAATGAATTTTCTATTTATGCATTTCGATCTCCGCAACTAATGCAGCACCGGCTGCTACAGTGCTTTAGGCTGAAGCCCAAGCAGATTCTGTATGAGCATAATCCAATAATCAACTGGAGCTTGAACCCTTCTGAATCAGTGGCGGAAGCAGAATTTTCACTAAGGAGTTCAAAAAAAAAGTTTAAAAAATTAGAAGAGATTGTAGCTAATAGAAATTGAACCAATGATCTCACAAAGGCTTTGAACCCCTTGACTTCTGAGCTATGCTTTTGGACTGCAATCAAGGAATTCAAAGATAATATATAAAAATAGATTTTTACCTTATATATACAATGCAACTTTTCAGCGAAAGGGGTTCAGACCTTCTGCCCCCAAAATTCGCCCCTGCTTCCGTGGCTAGTTGTTCCTGAATAGTCTAGATGCAATTTTATCCCAGGTTGATTTTAGTCGTCAGTCCTTACATCATATTCAAGTGTCATGACCTCAAACCCGGTCGTGATGGCGCTCAACCCAACGGCTAGGCAAGCCCGACCAAATACACTCTCAACCCGAGCTTAGAGCTCAAAATCATTTATTTTTAGTGATTAACAGTGAAGGAAACCAAAATAAACTGATAGTTATAAATATATCCCGAAATTTCCCAATAACAACGTAACTTCCCAAAGATCTAGGGTCACGAACCAAGAGCCTCTATGAGAATATCAATGCAATTCTGTAAGTAACTCTATAAGTCTGAGAGTATGTGGAATAAACAAAACAACAAAGTAATAAGGGGAGTGTCGGGTCCTGCGGACGCCAGGCAGCTACCTCGACGATCCCAGATGGAGCTCTAGACTAGCACCAAGCTCAGCTTAGCTTCCAAGTACCTGAATCTGCATACATGGTGCAGGGAGTCTAGTGAGTACTTCCAACTCAGCGGTAATAAAAGTAAATAATGCTGAGGAAAAGAAAATCACACAAAGCACCGTCTTGTGCTATAAAAATACATAACCACATTTTTAGATTTCAGTACACTTTCACAGTATTCCTTTATAACATATCTGAGTAGATTTTTGAAATCTCTTTTTAACATCTCTTTCTTTCATTATTAACAGTTCAATACCTGGGTACAACCTCAAACAGTGCAAGTCTGCACTCAAATCAGCCACTTGGGCTCAGCACTCCTTAACAATTTCCACTAGGGTATCTGGTCAATAGGGAAAATAACACATGTATGTATGAATGCTAAATGTCATGCCACGTAGTACAAGTAGACCCAATGCATGAATGCAATGCAATGCACATGACACTATGGCATACAACCCAATCTATGCAAAGGCGCCCGCGCTCACTGTGGGGGTTCAAACTCCGGAGGGGCTACTACAGCCCAAGCGCAATATCAATATCACTTCCGCTGTCGCATGCAGCTCGATCCATGCATAGTCATGAATGCATAAAATCTCAAATTTTCCATTTTAGGTCTGAATCACATCAAACGACGTCCGTTTTCAACCAAACTCTACAGAAAGTGCTTAAACCATATACTACAAGACATGTACCGGGTGGCGTAACCAAAACAGGGACCCGATACCATCACTTTCAAGTCAAATTGCATTTCCAATTTCCTTAAATATTTTTCAGAATATTTTACTCAAAAATTCATTTCTCGGGCTTGGGACCTCAGAATTCAATTTCGGGCATATGTTCAAGTCCCATATTTCCCTACGTACCCTCAGGGACCGTCAAATCACGGGTGTGGGTCTGTT
Organism: Nicotiana noctiflora; assembly: GCA_032618575.1. NCBI lineage: Eukaryota > Viridiplantae > Streptophyta > Magnoliopsida > Solanales > Solanaceae > Nicotiana > Nicotiana noctiflora. Next base: position 11,814 of record JASVEL010011396.1, on the reverse strand, counting down.
TACCCAAAATATTGATCAAGGTAAAATTCATTCATTTTAACATCAAAATTTAATATTATTCACAGAATTTCACATTTAAGCTCTCGGCTACGCGCCTGGATTGTGCATGCAAATCGAGGTTACTCTAAATGAGGTTTTCAAGGCCTTGAAAGCAAATGATTCATCTAATATATGTGATGACCCGAATACGCACTAGAAGAACCCTGAATGGCTGGTGGGCGGTATGAACTCTCTAGCATAACACTGAAGTAGGCACTAGAAGAACCCTGATGACCAAAATACCCGCATGACGAGCCGTGAATAGCTGGCAGGAGGTATGAACTCTCTGACACACCTTGAGGAGGTGGTGGTGGTGCTGAATATGGGGCTATGTTGGCTGGCCCCTCCGAAACTGACCACTGCCCCTAGCTGGGGCATCTCTAAACTCTCCGGATAATCGGGCCCTCTTGTCCTGCTGCATCATCTATCTACCCCTCCGGCGGTAGCCCTCAATCCTCCGAGCAATCTCTACAACTAGTTGATAATAAGTACCCAACTCAACCTCTCTTGATATGCTAGCCCGAATATTAGGGTGTAACCCTGCAACAAATCTTTGCACTCTCCCTGCATCTGTAGAAAGTATCATAAGTCCATGGTGAGACAACTCAGAGAATCTTACCTCGTAGTCAGTCATAAACATCTGACCCTGCTCGAGCTGCTCAAACTGATACTGTAACTCTGTGACAACCCGGCCCGCCGTCACGTGAATTACCACCATGTTTTCCCATATTGTGTTGCTTTATGTTTCAATATCAGTATTTGAGTTGATCGAGTAGAATTGAGTTGGTTTTAGTTGGAAATGAGGCACTTAGCTTCTTAGAAGGAAGCTTGCCTTGGAAAAGTCAATTGGAAGTTGACTATGTAATTAGATCAGATGTGAATTTTGGTGATTCGATTAGCTTCGAGGGTTGATTTGTGACTTAGGAGTGCGATCGGAATTGAATTTGGAGGTCTGTTGTAGAATTAGACTTGAATTAGCGAAGTTGGAATTTTGGCGAATTTTGGTTGATAGGTGGGATTTTGATCCGAGGTTCGGAATGAAATTTCGAGAGTTTTTGTAACTTCGTTATGCAATTTTGGTTATGTTTGCAAATATTCGGGTCATTCGGACGTCGTTTGGTCGGGTTTTTGATCGAATGCGTATTGCGGAAGATTTGAAGAAACTTAGGCTTGAATTCGATGTGATTTAATGGTTTTAGCGTTGTTTGATGTGTTTTGAGGATTTGAACAAGTTTGAATAAGGTTTTAGGATGTGTTGGTGCCTTTAGTTGAGGTCCCGGGGGCCTCAATGTGATTTCGGGTGGTTAACCGGGAATTCTGAAGCATGTAGCAGGTCTGGTTTTTCTGGCTTCTGGTATTTCCGCATCTGCGAAAAACGAGCCGCAGAAGCGGTTCCGCATATGCGGCTAAGGGATCGCAAAAGCGATCCTTGAGGGCCTAGCATATTCCGCAAAAGCGGAAGGCTTTCCACAAAAGCAGACACCGCATGAGCGGTTTTCGACCGTAGAAGCAGTCCTGAGGATCAAGTGGAGACCACATAAGCAGTCATATTAGTGTAGAAGCGGCAACTGCATGTGCGGTTTAAGACCCCAGAAGTGGTCCCTGCAGTAAAATAACCGCATAAGCGGAAATCGACCTGGGTATAAAGTGAACAGTGTTCACGAAATGGAAAAGAGAAGGAAAATGTTTTGGACTTTGGCTTAGGCGATTCTTAGACGATTTTGGATAGAATTCAAAGGGGTTTCATCAGGTATGAACTATTGGACTCGGATTATATTTATATAGTGTAAAATCATGGATTAAACACTGAAATTCAAGGGGTTTAATGCAAAAAATGGAGGTTAGGGTTTGAAACTTAAGAGAGTTTGAATTGATGATTTGAGGGGTCAAATAGACTCCAATTCTTATATATTTGGTATGTACGGACTCGTGGTGAGACGAGGAATCCAGTGATGTAAATTTCATATTTTTTCGAGAAGTGGGCCCGAGGCTTGGATTTTGCCAACTTCGTATTTTTGGGTATTTTTTGAGTTCTTTCAATTGGGTTATGTCCCATTTGCTTAATATAACGTATTCCTTATGGTTTTGGCCAGATTTGGTGCGCGAGTAGGTTGATTCTAGAGGAAAATGCTTGGCATACTAGTTCAATAGCCGGTTTAAGGTGACTAATTGATGTAACTGTTGCTTTGAGGGTCTGAAACCTCGAACTTTCACATCGTGTTGCTATATTGAGGCGTGACACGCATTCCACGGTGAGTGCGGGATCATTTACTGTTGGAAATTGAGACTTGGTCCATCCTGAGTGTGATTTCTACTATATGGGCGATTGAGACGCATACCTTATCACTGTGATTTGGTCTTATTGTCGTGTTTGGGGCCTTGTGCCGACCTGTAGAATCCTTTGGGGATCTTATGTGTTTTACCTCACTTGTGTGCATATCACATATTCTCAGTCATGCTTTCCTACTATTGAAATAATAAAAGAACTGGGTATTTAATAATGAATATTAAATGAAAAGGGATAAGAGGGCTAAGATCACGATAGTATGTCATGCCTGATTGGCTATGCATTTATTTGACTGAGATGGGTCAAGGACCCGACTCTGAGGATAATTTCCTTGTTATGGATCGGGCTGCACGCATCGGGTACTAGAGATGTATATAAGTGGGGTTGGTTCGAATTTTCAATTACCAAATCAGACCAATAAAATCGGATTTCTAAATCTATAAACCATTTCTAGTGTTAAATTGAATTTTATTTAAATCCTTTTTTCTTGTATCGAAACGAAAGAGTAATTATTCTTGATCCTGCTTGTTAAAAAATTTTAGTCTTGGTTTTGATTTTTCCAAATGTTTTAGAAACCCCTTACCTTATCCCCCCCCCCCCCCCTCCCCCGCCATTTTTATGTACAATACACTAAGTGGTAAGGAAATTTTATTAATTAAATAAAACTTATAGTATTGATTTGAAATTTATTTTTTATGGGCTATAAAATTTACAGGACCATTCAAAAATGTTAGGTCCAAACTTAAAATAATAAGTTTAAAGATAAAATTATAAAAAACTTTAAGATATATATATATATATATATATATATATATATATATATATATATATATATATATATATATATATATATATATATATATATATTTGTGTAAAAATAATGTCAGGTTGGTTTGATTTTAATTTGACTTTTTTAGTTAATATCAAACCAAACCAATTATAGTCGAATTTTTTTTCCAACACCGAACCAAATTAAACCAACACATGACGAATTTTATTCTGGTTCAAATTATCTTGTAGGTACGGTTTATCGATTTTTTGTGCACACCCCTAGTTGGGACTGTTTTAGTAGGTGATTAATAAGATTTCTTCTTTTCACCCAAAAAAGAAATGCAACTCCTTGGTTATTTGGTCAAGCAATCTGTTGCTTAAGTTTTCGGTCAATTACTGGTTTGAAGCCTTTTCCCGTTGTCCTTTTTCTTTTTCCAAATTTGCCATAGATGACACTGAAACGGCTGGAGAAAAAAAAAAGAATAAGTAGAAGCCACTTCCCAACTGTGCAAAAACCAACGCAGAGCACTGGTTGATCACAAACGCGGTGTAGCAGATTTTAGCTGCCTCAGTTAGTTGAGCCACTTAAAAAGTTGAAAGCCAACTCTCTCGCAATAAAAGACGAGAATTCAGAGGATAATCAAAGCAATTAGGCAAGAGAACGTATTATTAAATTAAAAAGAATGGTAAAAGTGCGCCAGAATTAGTGGCCTTTTGTACAGTCCCCATGCCATGCACATTTATCCTTCAAAGCTTTGTTATTTCCGCTACTCTTTTCTTTAAGCTGCTTCCATGTGTGTGTGTGTGTGAGAGAGAGAGAGAGAGAGAGAGAGAGAGAGATAGAGAGCAAGGAGGCAGTTTGAAAACCTCTTTGGGATGACAAGCAACATGCAAGATGTGACATTCTCTGTTGGCATATAGGAAGAGCTGAGACAGAGATTTCTTGCTTTCTCCATTCTTATACATTTCTTGAGAGAGAGAGAGAGAGAGAGAGAGAGATGGCAAAGGGGGGGAGCATGAAGGGGCACATGCAGAGTCAGAACAATGGGAGCAGAGGAAGAACATATGCAGTGCTGGTGCTTCTGGCATTTGGGGTTGCTATTTTTGGAGTTATAATTCTCCACAAGCTCAGGGAAAGGCGCATCTTCAACCTCCTTGTCAAGGATAAGGAAAGTGAACTCCTCAACCTTAAACTCCTATTGCAGGTACTTCTACCTACCCCCTACCCCCCTCTGTTAGTGTGTGTGTGTTTGAGTCTCTCGGTATGTGTGTATGTAGACAATAACAATTGTCCTGAACCAATACCAAACCATGCAACAATGCTACATCACTCTATTGTTTTCGTTCTGCCAAAAAAAATGAAACTAATACAAGAAACCCGAAAAATCAAGTCAGAAATCAGTAACTAGGAGTGGCCTTCTGTTTGGACTTTGGCGTCTGGTTTAGACTTTAAAAAACATTTGCTGTGTTTAAGAAGCAATGATCTAACGTGAAGGGTTTACATTGCTTCAAGGGGAATTAAGACAGATCAAAGGAGGATGAGAAGAACATGGTGCCAAATAACTTTCCAAGAAAATCTGATAAATAACTTTCCGCTTTAGTTTTGAGCCTTAGAATCTAAAGTGAGATCACATTCGAACTTAGATGATAATTAACTTTTAGAGAAAACGTGGGAAGTATTTTATTCTTTCTGTTCATAGAGCAAAAACACACAAACAAGGACATCTTTTAATAACTATAGTCCTCTAATTTTATGCAACTATCATAGTGTAAACTAGCATGATACCAGCTGAAATGTATGATGTGTATAGCAAAGATGAACCATATGAAAAAAAACCTTATGAACTATCAAGACACAAATTGCAAGATCTGTATCTTCTACCACACTTTTGTCTATTTGCAAGTTTATTATGTTACATAAGCTAATGTTAATTGCTACCTGTGGGAGCAGAAAGAAAGAGAACATACACAAGAAGCTAAAAGGAAAACAGAGGAAATGAGATCCAAAATACACTCCCTTCGTACGCAGAAAAGGGATCTCGACAACAGGATCTTGGAAATGAAATCAACAATCTCTTCCCTTAAAGATGAACAACGAATAATTGAAGCGGCTCTTGAGGAAAAGCAGGATGAAATCAAGATGCTTAGAGAAAAACACATGGAAACAAACCCAGATGATTCCCAAGTTAAGCTTCTTTCTGAATCGTTGCAACAGAAGGAAGCTGAAGTTGAGGATTTAAAACATCGTCTTGAATTACCCGTAAAGGTCTGGTCAGTGAGTGCAGACGATCCATCAAATCCACCTATAAACCTCACCACCAAGGCTACTGAAAGAAAAGAAGCAAGTGAAGGAGAAACAGAAGAATCACGCCAATCCTTTAAGAGATATGACCAGAAGAATTCAACAGAAAATATACAGAGAACTGCTGATGAATCTGCCCTCAATCGAAATGAAGGCACGTGGCAAGGTGAAGACAGAGGACGAGCACACGAGGGAGAGACATCTGCCGACGTGAAGAGCAACATTGGAGAACAGGAGTCTCAGGAGTTGAGAACTGCTCAAGAAGATGTTGCAGGCAACAGAAGCACCAGTTTTCGGACTTTGGATGGCCAAAGAGAGGCTGCCGACAGTTCCAAAGCTGGGGAAAACTTCCTAGAAGAGAAAAGGTACAATAGCGGGAATGCATCTGTGGAATCTATCAATCATAGTGGTCAAGTGCAAAAGCAACAAGGAAATTTTGTAGATTCTCAAGGTAATAATCAGCGGTCTGGGCAGGATGACAATCCCAAGAGTAGAGATAGATCAATAATGAACCAGGAGAACATAAGAAAGACAAAAGGGAAGAGCCGGCAAATAATTGCAGAGAGCAAGGTCACTGAAAGTGGACGGCTTCCTGAAAAGAGAAGCATTGTAAGCATGAGAAACAGAAAGTTCTTTGAAGAAATGCATGGAAGTGAAACAAATGAGAGAATGGGAGGCGGTAAACAGGAGAAACAGGAACATCAGCAAGATCAAAATATGGACCTAAACAGGAATAACGGATCTGCTCAAGAAAATCAAAGGATTGACATGACCGATAAAAATCAGCAATTTAAATATTTGGAGGAAACTTTTGGAAACCAATTCAGGTCAGAACAAGAACAGAGACCAGATATAGGCAGACAGCAAATGCAAGATGATAACACAAATGAGAAAATTGAGAAAGGGCAAGACAGAGAAGTCAAAGACGCAGAATCTGAGATGGCCCAGAGCTCTCAGGAAGTACATACGAAGACAGCTGTTTCTGAGGTCAACGGGATTTCAAAAGAGGCAAGAAATAGAAAACCAGATGAAACTGCACAATCACAAGACCCAACAGGCATCGATAGAAAACGTCAAGACCAAAAACAGGCTGAAAAGCTTCACAATTCTCCAGAACATGCAACTATTGCTGAAAGAGATGTCGAAGCAGATGACCTTCAGTTTGAGAACGATCAAGAAACAGAAGGACAGCTAGACCAATCTAAAGGAATTTCACAAGAGACCAGAGATCAAAAACCCGATAGAACTGCACAATCAGAAGAGATAAACACCACTGTCTTTAGAGATACAGAGCACAGACTGGTCAGCAACCTTCACAGTTCTTCCACACATGCGAGAAATGCTGAAAGGGCTGTAAAAGATGGCAACCTTGTCCCTGAGAATGATAAGGAAACAGAAGATGCAGACCATTCTAAAGGCTCTGCTGCCAATTTGGAAGAGGAAGAAGAAGACAAGGACCAAATAGATGAGCCTGGATTTTAGGTATATAGTTGCCTGACAGAATGCTAAATGCTTTGTTCCATTTCAATGTTAGATCATTATGTTTTTAGTTTAGCATAATGTAAAGAAGATACTTACGTCTTCTTAATTCCTCCCTCAGTTGAGTATGCTTATGAATGTTCAATCACTGTGATTTAGTTAAATTACTCTATTGTTTGACATTTTCACTAACCAACTCCCAGTGAGGATAATTTTCATACTACACTAGAAATATGTTAAGATTACTGAATCTGCAAAGCTTCTAAGTAGATATTATGGTTCGGGGATCTTCCAATTAATGCGTACACAATTTCGAGACTCACGATGAAGATGACAATGAAGAAAGAAAAGCAAATGGAGAAAAACCAGCTCCATTTATCATAGCATAAGAAAGAAAGAAAGAATTGTATTACAGTGCTAATGCAACCAACTTTAGCCCGCCATTTAGTAGCTCACAAGCTGTCTGGTGGTTCGTATTAAAAGAAGAAAGTTCATACGATGAGAGTTGAAGTTATCAGTGTCATGTCCAATAAATTGGATTATTAGAGAGAACTTCTCAATTTTAGGACATGAAAATATCCCAACCATAGCATGATACAACTTAATTCCCACCTTATTGTGATGCTGGCACCAAATTCTGCACAAATAAAAAATGAAATAGGATATCATTCCTCTTAAACAGAGAAAAAATCACCCTCGTTTGCAGGGCAGGTAAATGACACCCAAAAAGAAGCGATTATCATATCAGAAAATAATTCCTTCAGAATTAATCTGCCATTATTTCAACTGACACAATTTTACTACACCAAATTTTAACATTCGCATAGAATCTTATTCTATCTGGCATCGCACAGCTGGAAATTCTTGTTTTATTCAGGTATCAAAAATTGAGTTTTAATTAATTTATTTGCTTGCTTGTATGAACTATCATCAATATGAGAATTCACTTGAATGTAAATCTTGCAGGACTTTTTCTTCCTTTCGAGGTTAGGGTACACACCAAGTAAATATATTAGTATTTGTTTCTGAAGAAAGGTTTTATCAACAGTATAATCGACCTCTTTCTTTCTTCTAATTGAAGAAATCCCTACCTAACCAAGTTTGTTCCAGTTTCCATTTCTCACATTTCTTATGACCGTAAAGAATCTGTAGCAATGTCGTTAAACAAGAAAAGGTTCTTCAAAAAGTACTAGGGAAATGTATTGGATATTATCAACAAAGAAAATGCATTTGGATTATTTAACCTATTTCTTGAGCAAATGAAACAGCAATAAGTATCATCCATTATTCAGAGTTGGTGAACCCATAGAACTGCATATGGAAAGGAGGCAAGTTTGTAACTTTAAAATACCAAATGGCCACATGACTCCAACATGGTATAACTAACTGCTGGAATAAAAAAACTTTGGCGCTTTGATACCTCTATAAACACCCAAAACGAGACCTCCCAGTCTTTCCTCACTTCTTCCTCCTTGCACTTAAAACAGACCAAATTTACCAAACAAAATGGAAGCTTAAGAATTGTTCTTGTTCTCACTATGTCTAGCCCTTCTAATCATATATCTAAGGTGCTACACACTCTATCTCCCCTCACGGATATGGGAACTACGTTTTCAATCACTCAACTGTGCCTCAATTTCAAATTAGTTGGGCCCGACTATATGAAACATTTGCATCCAATTGACTTTTTTCGAGTAACTCAATATTCAAATTTCATCAAATTTAAACCATTTTTAGCAGGCCATCAAGCTTTTGTGATCCTCCTAATTTATCCGAGCTTTAACTCGGTTATGCTTTGCAAAGCTCAAGCCAAGTTAGGTAAACCTATTCTTTGATGCATGAAAATTGTGTGCCAAGAAAATTGCATGAAAACTGATAGACTACACTTGTTAGCAATCACCAATCATATGCCCTATTACATGATTATACACTTGGCCAGGAAAAGTTTAGCCGAATACTATTTGGGCATGATGTTGTAATAGTGTTCTTCTCTTTGCACCAGCGACCATCACGGAGAGGGCAGTTTTGGAGCGAAATATAAATTAAGTGCCCAGTTTTCAAGTTTCACGTTCATTGTTTTTTAATCAAGAACACCACAAAGCATCTCTTTAGGAACTTATAGAGACACGGACTGCTGGTACATGGTTTTTAACAAAGAAGACATAAAAGTTTCCTGATTCAAACTTGGTTCCCAAACAGTTATTTAATGCTTTTTCGTTAGATGTTCTAGATAGCCTTTTAATGTTTTAAACAGGCTATTGAATTTAGTCAATTTACTCGACATTCTCTTCGTCTCATTCTAGGTTCATTTATATTCTAACTAGATTGAGCAATCTATTGGAAAACAATACTTATACTAGCAGATATGATTAACTCTGTTTCCTGAATCAATTTATGTAAAGGTAGCACTATGTGCACTTTCAACAGAACAGACAAGTACCTCTTCTTTGTTCTTCTTGCCTCCAGTGAAGAGTTTGTACCCACCATAGAAAAGCAAGCCCCAACCGGACAAAGACACAATCACAAACTGCAAAGACCAAGAAAAATATTATTTGCAAGTTTTTCCGTTTACATTCCAAAAAACATCAAAAGATAACCTTTGCACTTACTTTCCAAAAAACATCAAAAGGTAACCTTATTAAGGTTGAGAACGTGAATTCCCAAATACGGATTAAATAGGAATAAGGTTGATCCTATTTTAGGACTCTAGTTTAGCCAAATAGGAATAAATTGGGTCCAAATACGGATTTAATAGGAAAAAAGTTGACAATGTAAACCTATATTAGTTTTACACCAAAAAGACTTGAAACAAAAGCAGTCGGGGTTTCGTTTGGTCAAGGAAAACAAGCACCAGCTCTCCTAACACATTTCTCTATTTTGTTTCTTTTCAATTTTTTCAAATTACTCCTTAATTATTTGGAAAAAGCACACTTTCTTGTATCATATATGAGATATTCATACAAACTTTATATAAATAAGTGTAATTTACTAGGCTTGTCAAAGTAAAGATCGAACAAGATCATGATCAATAACAGTGATAAATTGGATATGTACAGTTGCACTAAAAATTTCATTTTTCATTTATTTATTTCGATAAAACAATACTTATGTCAAAAAACATAGCCTCAGCATTGCTTAAACTCCAATACTGAGCTATATGTGCTTCTATAATCCTGTTTTCTCTTTATGACTACTGTAACTGAGATTAAGGGTTCCGGAAAACTTTTCTAGTAGTTAGTGAGTCTGTTCCCATAGACTATTTTAGTACCTATTCATCCTTGATATGGATGTGTCTAGGCACATTCGAGTTGCTCCGCTGATATTATCTTCTTTTTTTTAATAACAGTGGTGACCGAATGAGCTTGTGCCCACCTTGACTATCCATCAAGTACTCGCTATCCCCACCGGCATAGCTACCAGGTAACACCTACTCTGTTGGCAATGCCTTAACAAAGTCTTTGATACAAAGACATTTTGAATGCATATTGTACAGATTTTCCAAATCAAAATTACCTATTTATATATACTATCATACCTAGTCTTTCCACAGTTAAAAACCAATTTCATTGTCTTCAATACTCCTTCCTGGTTCATGTAACACCTTGTTATTTTAAAAATCCCACAATAAGTTATACTCTTCAAATTGAATTTAAGTTATATACATTGAGTAATGCATTCTTTACGTCATTAGTATAATTTATTTTGTTATTCCAACTTACCATTTATATTACATTACCAATGAGCGTTATTAAATAGCCTTTCAAATTACATGATTGTGTAAAATTTTGTATAGCATTTTTTCTGAGAATATGCGTCACAAGCATTAATTCGATAAACTTTGAATCCTATGATATTCCGAGTCGCAATTGCCAAACTAGCACAAGCACTAACTCGGTAAATCCCCAAAAAAAATTACTCCTTTTGAACAAATAATCAAGAAAATGATAAAAACTACACCCGCATACAGTGTTTATGTCAAACCAATAAATGTCACCACCAAAGTATGTAGTGCAGTGGATGGGCTGCTCCTCCCTTAACCGTAGGTCTTTCGAACCCTGGGTATGCAAAAATTCTTGGTAGGGAGCGCTAACTCCCGAATGCGGCCCTACCCGACCCGAATCCAGATATAGTCGGGCTCCAATGCGAGTACCGGACACCGGAAGGGAAACCAGTAAATGCCAAACATGTGTCTTTTATACACACATTTATGACCTAATCATTGTTTAGTGATATGTATTTTTACTTTAGTGTTTGTTGACTGAGGTTAAATTGCTTGATTTGGTGTAAACAGAGCGTGCGCATAAGTTTTTACCAACGAAAATTAATCTATCACATTTATTGAAAAATATATGGAAAAAGAAAAAAACAATTAAATTATCACCGAGAAGTACTCTAAAAAACAAAGCTTCATCCATAAGGTGGATTTTATAGTAAGAGAACTAACATGTTCTTCCTTCCATTGGGCAGGATTCATCGGCTCGGACCAGCAATTGACCTTAGGAGGCCCGTGATGGTCTGTTAGAATTTTTCACATTTCAATACCATCAATAAATCAAAAATAAATTAGAACTATAAGAATAAATCAAATGATTGTATATTTCTGGATCAACAATTAATGGAAATGAATCGGTCCAGAAATATTAGCATCTGATTCAATCGATCAAAAATTCGAGAAAGAGAGTACAAGAGAACTTATTACCAGCTGCGCCGGCAAGGCCACGGCGCTGAACGAGAGAAGCAGTGGCTGAGGAGGGGAAACGAGTGAAGGCCGCCGCTCGACGAGCCGCCATTGTCAACGAAGTAGCCATGGCTTTGTTTGTTCTGAGATCGAAGAGAGAAAGAAAATGAAATTAGCTCGGGATGTACGCTTCGACTGGACAAGGGTTAGAGTGGGAATGTAAGTAAGGTCTATGAAACGACGTAGCTTAATAGTTTT
>JASVEL010011395.1:0-23103 GCA_032618575.1 Nicotiana noctiflora | reverse complement strand
CTTGCCCAGTATGCATCTAGTATTCCATGTGTCTATGCTCCGGAAGTATGTCGGGGATACGTCTTGTGTTTGACTTCAGTATGATTCAGCTTGATGGTGATCTATCTTATTATGTGGGGCTGGTGGCTATTCTGGGTCGACAAGTTCGAAAATTAAGGTTCAAGGACATTGCTTCAGTTAAGGTGCAGTAGAGAGGCCAACCCGTGGAGGAGGCTACTTGGGAGACCGAGCAGGAGATGCGGAGTAGATATCCACACTCATTTGAGACTCTAGGTATATTTTTTGACCCGCTCGAGGACGAGCATTTCCTTAAGTTGGGGAGAATGTGATGACCCGACTCGTCATCACATGATTTACCATCCCGTTTTCCCTGTTATATGCTTTTTCATGTTTCAATATATGTGTTTGGTGAATTTGAGTCGATTCGGATTGAGTTTGGTAAGAAATAGGACAAATAGTCTCTTTGAAGAAGGAATAGTTTGGAAAAGTCAACTGGATAGTGATGTGTGATTTAGAGGGCTCGGAATCAAAGTTTGATGGTTCGGTTAGCTTCGGGGGATCATTTGTGGCTTAGGAGAGCGATCAGAATTAAATTCGGAGGTCTGGTGTAGAAATAGGCTTGAATTGGCGAAGTTGGAATTTTGGCGAATTCCGGTCGTTAAGTGAGATTTTGATTTGGGTGTCGGAATGAAATTCCGACAATTTCAGTAGCTTCATTAGGTGATTTTAGATATGTCTGCAAATTTTTAGATCATTCGGACATCATTTGATTGGGTTTTTGATGGGATATTGGTTTCGGAAGTTTTACTTGAAACTTAGGCTTGAATCCGCCTTAATTTGATGATTCGTGTGTTTAAAGGTATGTTTTTATGATTGGAACAAGTTCGTATGATGATTAATAGTAGGTTTGTATTTTTGGTTGAGGTCCCGGGGGCCTCGGGATGAGTTCGGGTGATTAAACGAAGGAAATCTGGAAGTTGGATTGCTGGTATGGAATTTACAGCAGTGGTTTTTGCTTCTGCGGAAGGGAGACCGCAGAAGCGGCTCCGCAGAAGCAGAAGATCAATCGCAGATGCGAGATTATAGGTGGCCAGCAAAATTCGCAGAAGCGGGTGCCTTGTCGTAGAGGCGGGCTCGCAGAAGCGAAAGTCAGCGGAATAGGTAGTCCCGCGGAAGCGGAGTAATTTCCGCTTAAGCGGTCTCGCAGAAGCGGGAGTTGAACCGCAGAAGCGGTGTGAGGCTTTAGTGAAATGTCACAGAAACGACTCAAAATCCGCAGAAGCGGACACGCGGAAACGGCACTGTAGCCGCAGAAGCGAAAACATCTGGGGTTTTATGACCAGTGTTGTTTCGAAATTTCAGAGGTATTAAGTCATTTGGGGCTTCGAACTTAGAGACGAATTTGGCAATTTTGAGGAGGAAATTGAGGATTATCATCAGGTAAGCACTCTTGGACCCAAATTATGTTATTACATTGATAAAACATGGATTGAATCTCTGAAAATGGAGGAATTAAGGTGTAAAAATGAAAGATTTTTGCTCTAAGCCTGGGAAAATAGAAAATTGACGATTTGAATAGGCAAACGGATTCCGATTTTGATAAACTTTATATGTATGGACTCGTGGCGAGATAAGGATTCTGAAAATATAACTTTCGTAATTTTTCAAGAAGCAGTCTTGGGGCTCGGGTTTTGGCAACTTCGTGTTTTTGGGTGTTTTTCGAGTCCTTTCGATTGGGTTATGATTTATTAGCCTATTTTGATGTATTCTTATTGATTTTGATCAGATTTGGCACCCGATGAGGTCGATTTGCGAGGCAAGTTCAAGGCGAGCTAGGACTTTTGCCGGTTCGAGGTGAGTGGTAGTAATGAATGATATACTGAGGGTTTGAGACCCCGTATTTGCACTATACAGTGCTATGTTGAGATAAAAAACGCGTCATGTGACGAAAGTGGTCATTTTGTGACTGGGGATTCGGACTTAGTCCATCCTGACTGTTGGGTTACTTTGCATTTTGACAGAGACTTAGCTTATACCTGTATAATTGGGCTAGTTGCCATATTTGGGGCCTTGTGCCGATCTGTAGAATCTTAGGGAAGTCTGTGGAGCTAAATGACTCCTATATCATGTTGAACACATACTCTCAGTCGTACTCATAGCTGTATAGCATGACATGAACCAGTACTAGATATATACTCTAAATGAGAATAACTAGGGTTGAATACCCTGTTCTAGCTGAGTGGGCCCGAGAGGCCAAGCCTATATTGACTAAGAGGGGTCGAGGACCCATAGAGATGTATTGATATATATACCGGATCGGGCTGCATGCCGCAATAGTATATACATATACATGTATTGGATCGGACTATACGCCACATTAATATATATATGATATATATATGGATCGAACTGCACGCCGCGTAATATATATATATATATATATATATATATATATATATATATATATATATATATATATATATATATATATATATATATATATATATATATATGGATCGAACTTCACGCCGCAGTACTATAGCTCTTGGGCTGAAGGAGCCCCTCCAGAGTCTGCACAGACCCCCAGTGAGCACAATTATATATTATTGAATCGGGCTACACGCCGCAGCATTATATCTATTATATTGGATCGGGCTGCATGCCGCAGCACTATATATATTGGATCGGGCTGCACGCCGCAGCATTATATATACATATATATATTGGATCGGGCTGCATGCCGCAGCAGTATAAGTGAGGATCGGGCTACACGCTGCAACAGTGTTAGATTAGTGTGAGATAGTAGAAGACTGAAATCGGATTTTTCTCTTTAGAGATGAGATACCTGTACAGTTGTTCGTAGAACTGTTTAGTGTTCTTACAGGTGTTCTTACTTTTAGTTATTTTTTATTGATTACTACTCACTGAGTTGGAAGTACTCACTCTACTCCCTGCACCTTGTGTGCATATACAGGGATCCAGGAGGGCAGTTGAGCTATACACTGTTGTCTTATCATCTGCTGAGGAGATATCGAGGTAGCTGCCGGCATCTGAAGGACCCGATCTCTCCCTTCCTCTGTCTATCTTTTGTTTAATTCTGCTTAGACTCGGATTGTATAGGCTTTACTCTATTGTTAGAGGCTCAGACTTGTATTTTCAGTTGTTTCTATTTTCGCATTTATTATTATTGCTATGAAAATAGGCTAGTTAACTCTAAATGGAATAATATTAGTCAATAATTGAACTGATTATCTGGGAAATGGTCGGGCTTGCCTAGCAATGTGTTGGGCGCCATGACGATCGGGATTTGGGTCGTGACAATTAATTATACATGTTTTGATGAAAAATTAATGAAAATATTATTAAAGAGAACACATTGACTGAATGTATATCTCAGCTCAAGAAGAGTAGCAATCTTTTTAAAATTATAATTATTCACGGAGGTGCCGTAATTTATTTGTGATTGGTAGGACATGTGTATCATTAATTAATAAAGTTAATACCCTCAAACCCACCTAAACTATACCACTTTTGTTAGTTTCCTACCTAAGCTATTGAGTGTCCCATAAAACTCTCTGCACTATATCCTCCTTCGTATAAATCCCCCTTCCCCCGTCGCTTATGTGGATTTTAGTATTAATTAGATTAATTACCCACGTGGCATGCCACATGGCATATTTTATAATTTAATTGTGATGCGTATCATACGTACTACAGCTAATGCGATGGCGTTTTTTTATACAAAGGGTGATATAGTTCAGGGAGTTTTCGGGGAAACTCGATAGTTTCAGTAGGAAACTAAGAAAAATGGTATAATTTAGACGGGTTTGAGGGTATTAACTCATTATATATTTAACTAGAAAATGTAATTATTTTTAGCCAATCGGCTAAATGTGTAACTTTGCCTTTATTTTAATGGGAAATTAAAGCTTCAATAAAATATTTTAATCTACCATAACGTATTAAATTATTACATATGCATAACTATTTTACCAAGATATAGGACTAAAATAGTAACAGGCACAATAACCAAGTCTCTTTCAGTTTGATCATTTTACTAGAAAAAGCTTATTGGTATTCTTTAATAGAGATTTCAAGTTTAAATTCTTTAAAAAAAAACATAGTAACGGGCTACTTGTCCCTTATGAACCCCCACACTCTATATTAATTGAGCCAAATTCTGAATACCATATGATTAAATAAAATACAAAAGAGTCCATTGTCTTATATTCCCGAGTTAATGGTCGATTGGAAACAAATTTTCTATTCTTTTTAATAGGAATAAGATATGCGTACGTATTATCCTCTCATATTCTATTTTGTCCGAGTACCATTACTTTTCTTTATCTATAAAGGTTTTCGACTTTTAATGCCCCAACTAAATGGATAGGAAATTAGTAATACGATGACATATTTCCAAATGGATTATTACAAACACGATTTGACATTCGGGGTGGGGTGGGGGGTGGGGGTGGGGGAGTACAAAGCAAAAACACAAGATAAACCCCTTTGCCAACTTACGTCATCGCCAACCTCATCCTCCATTTTTTCCACAAAATGAAGTAAACTCAAGAATAAAGTAAAGTTACTTCAACGATTACTTTATTTTTACTCCAAAAAAAATATTTATTTTATATTTTTTTTTCTCTTTAATATTATATTATTATCTTTTATTTAAATTTTAGTTTTTTATTTTTATTAAATAAATTCTATTCTCTTTTTTACATATCCATCACATATAATGTATATTCCTTTCTTATATACCCATTTAATGTATCTTATTTTATCCCATAAATTTTTAAATAATATAATTTGTAAGAAAATATTATAGATTATTTACATTAACGATAATTTAAATAAAACTAAAATTATTGAGATACAACATAATTAAATACATATAACATTATACTAAAATAATTTTCTATCCGACTCGTCATGAATTTTTGTAACATGAACAATTCAACAATTTTCATCGTCACAATCACAACAATCCTTGGCCTCGGCCAAAAATAGGGGAGCGTTGGAGTAAGACTTCTCCAAAAATTGGATGCATTATGGCTAGAGCCGCCAAAATGGGCTTGGCCAACCCAACCCAGCCCTCTACTTGGGTAGGGCTGGGTTGGGATAGCCCATTTAGAACTGGTCCAAGTCAGTTTGCTGACCCTTGAGGCTTGATCGGGGCTGGTCTGGGCCGGTCCATGGGCCAAAAATTAATTAACTTCAAATTTAAATATTTTAAAAAAGAAAAACTAAAAAAAATATTATTTATAATCCTCATTTTTCAATCTTAGATTGCTCATTTACCCTTGTATATCAACTAGTAGTATTTATTTTTTTATGTATGTCACGACCCAAATTTTTCACCATCGGGAGTCGTGATGGCACCTACTAATGGGAGCTAGGCAAGACAACCTTAACTACCTGCTACACTTTCATATTTCTTCTTTTTAACAAATACTAGGCGATAATATAATATACAAGGGTAAGTAAGCGGAAGTCAATAATTTTATATCTTAAGACTACGTGTATTACAAATTTTAAGAAAAAACTTAAATATGCAAAGCCTGGTGTCACAGTGTCACAAACTGTCTAAGAGTCACTACATACAAGGTTTGAAGAAAATACAATACATTGTTTCCGAACAAAAGAAAATAAAACAGGGAATAGAGATAGAGGGTGACGCCAGGGCCTGCGGACGCCTGCAGGTCTACCTTGGATCTCCCGGTGGACTGAATGAAGCCCTCCAACTATTGTCTGTAAGTTGCTCCTGGATCTGCACACAGTGCAGAGTGTAGTATCAGTACAACCGACCTCATATATTGGTAAGTGTCCGGCTTAACCTCGGCGAAGTAGTAATGAGGCTAGGACCAGACTGCCAAATAAACTTGTGCAGTTTAAATATATACAGCGGAAAAGAAAATACAGAAATAACCAATCAATATGGGAAGGGAAAACATGATGTGGGGGATATAATAGTTCAAAATAGAAAAGCATCAAGTAAGGAAGGAAATAATATAACTTAGATACCGATAAGGAACCATGAATCAATAAATGCACGACATCACCCTTTGTACTTTTATTCTCATCCTTACCAAAGAAAATACAATCGAAATGTGCATGGCATCACCCTTCGTGCTTTTACTACCTTTCCTTATCATATAATCAATAGAATCGATCCGGAATGGTACATCGTGTGGCACGATATCACCCTTCATACTTTACACTCCTATTCACAATCATACACAGCATCACCCTTCGTGTTTTATATTATTTTCTCATAAAACAATAATCCACAACATCACCCTCTGTGCTTTATCAGTCTTCCTCACCCAAACAACAATCACAAACAATATGGCGAGGGAATAACAAGATTATAATAGGAATCCCGATAAGGGCGCAATAATTAAATAATTAAATCCCGACAAAGGAACAACATCAATAATATTAATATTCGGACAAAGAAGATAACCAATAAATCAATAATATGCCGGCAAGGGAACACTATAGTAACTCTTTATCTTTTCATTTTTACTCCACGCTCACTTTACCACTTGAGCCAATGCTCTAAAGGTTTCAATCTACTTAATAACTCATAATATAACTTGGGCTATTGCTCCTCGATGTTCAAAAGTCACAATTACTTCCTTGGATTTTCACAAGAAATAGAAATCACCTTTAAAGCATAGATTATTCAACGAAATCATGAAAACCACATTATATGACCCACTGTCATGCTAGACAGTGACGTATATATACTCGTCGCCATGTCTATACTTCGTACTCAACAATAATCACGTATCAAATAAGACTCAACTCATAATCCCTCAAGCTAAGGTTAGACCAAACACTTACGTCAAACTCCCACGATCAACTCAATCTTCAAAAACCACATTTCCTTTTGAATTTGGATCCAACACCATTGTATTTAGTCACAATTTACTTAATTACATCAATAAACGCTAAATGAATCAATCCCAATACATAAAAATGTATTTTCCAAAGTTTTACTCAAAAAATCAAAATTCACCCCCGGGCCTACATGGTGTAAACCCGAGATTCGAACCAAAATCCGATCACCCATTCTACCACGAACCTAAATATATAATATATTTTAAAATTGGACCTCAAATCGAGGTCCAAATATTCAATTTTTGAAAAACCTAAGTTCTACCCAAAACACCAAATTTTCCCCATGAAAATCATTGATTTTAAGTTGAAATCATGTTAAAAGATGTTAAGTAGTGAAGAAAACTAGTTAGAAACAACTTACAATTGATTTTGAGAATAAAGGTTTTTTCAAAAATTGCCTCTTATGTTATTGGGGTTTGGAAAAATGCAAAATGACTGAAAATCCTGTCTATTTATACCCCTCTCAGACCCTCTGTGCGAATCGCACAAAATGGACTGCGGCCGCACAGCCCTTCTTGAGGATACTGCAGCTTAGCGATCCTGTGCGGACCGCACAAAGTCGATTGCGGCCGTGCAGTCCTCCATCACGCACCATACCAAGTCGACCGCGGACCGCGCTAGCCCCCACCGCGGTCACACATAATTTCTCGCGGATCGCACTAGCGGGTTCGAAGAGCTAAAATTGCTCTGAACCTGCAATATCTGTGTTTTTAAACCTAAGACCTTCTCGAACCTATTCAAAACTCACAGAACCCTCGGGGCTCCTAACCAAACATACGTACTAACCCAATAACATCATACGAACTTATTAGTGCAATCAAATCTCCAAAATAACATCATTATCAATAAATTAAACGTCAAAATCAAAGCATTTTTCTCAAACTTCTTAAAACATCAACTTAAGCAATTTTGGTCCGAATCACATCAAACGACGTCCATTTTTTACCAAGTTTTATAGAAGTGACTTAAATCATATATAAGGCATGTACCGGGCGCCAAAACCAAAACACGGGCTCGATACTAACATGTTCTAATCAGATTTCATTTCATATTTTCTTAAACAATTTCAGAAAATAATTTCCTTTCAAAATTTATTACTCGGGCTCGGGACCTCGGAATTCGATTTCGTGCATACGCCAAAGTCTAGTATTTTTCTATTGATTTTCCGGGACCGTCAAACTACGGGTCCGGATCAGTTTACCCAAAATGTTGACCAATGTCAAATTAACTCATTTTATAATCGAATTTTATTATTTTTCATAGATTTTCTATATTTAGCTTTCCGGTTACGCGTCCGGATTGCGCATGCAAATTAAGGTGACTCTAAATGAGATTTTCAAGGCTTCGGAAACACAAGATTTAATTTAAAACAAGCGATGACCATTTGGGTCATCACAACGTACTTGTAATATGACAAGAATAGTTTTTCTTTTGCTTAACTAACAACGAACTCGAAAAGATTTAAGTGGCCAATAATAAAAATTTATCAAAAGAAAATATTATTTTTAAGTTAAAATCATGTTATAGGATATTAAGTAGTGAAGAAAACTAGTTAGAAACGACTTACAATTGATTTAGAGAAGAAAGGTTGCTTGAAAAATCGCCTTTTATGTTGTTTGGGGTTTGGAAAAAATACAAAATAACTGAAAATTCCGTCTATTTATACCCCTCTCAGACACCCTGTGTGGACAGCACAAAATCGACTGCGGCCGCGCAGCCCTTCCTGCGGATACTGCAGCCTAGCGATCCTGTGCAGACCATACAAAGTCGACTACGGCCGCACAGTCCTCTATCGCGCACCGCACCAAGTCGACCGCAGAACGCGCTGCCCCTCTCAGCGGTTGCATATAATTTCTCGCAGACTGCACTAGCGGGTTCAGAGAGCTAAAATTGCTCTGAACCTGCAATATCTGTGTTTTTAAACCTAAGACCTTCCCGAATCTATCTGAAACTCACCCGAGCCCTCGGGGCTCCTAACCAAACATACGTACTAACTCAATAACATCATATAAATTTATCCATGCGATCAAATCTCCATAATAACATCATTATCAACAAACTAAACCTCAAAATCATGCATTTTTCTCAAATTTCTTAAAACATCAATTTTAGAAATTTAGGTCAGAATAACATTAAACGACGTCCTTTTTTTACCAAATTTTATAGAAGTGACCTAAACCAGTACCGGGAGCCGGAACTAAAATACAGGCCCGATACTAACATATTCTAATCAGATTTCATTTTAAAATTTTTTAAATAATTTTAGAAAATAATTTCTTTTAAAAATTCATTACTGGGGCTCGGGACCTCGGAATTCAATTTCAGACATATGCCCAAGTCCCATATTTTCCCATGGACCTTCTGGGACCTTCAAACTCCGGGTCTGGGTCCGTTTACCCAGAACGTTGACCTATGTCAAATTAACTCATTTTATAATTGGATTTTATCATTTTTCATAGATTTCGATATTTAATCTTTATGGCTACGCGCTCGGACTGCGCACATAAATTGAGGTGACTCTAAATGAGATTTTTAAGGCTTTGGAAACACAGAATTTAATTTAAAATAAGCGATAACTGTTTGGGTCATCACAACATACTTGTAGTATGACAAGATTAGTTTTTCTTTTGCTTAACTAATAATGAACTCGAAAAGTTTTAAGTGGGCAATAATAATTTTTTTTAAAAAGAAGTATTACTTTAAGTGGACAATAATCAGTTTGGTTACTTTAATATATTATTAAATAATAAATTACTCTATAGTATAGAAAACATCAAGTTTTAATACCCAAAGAAAATTGACAACACTAGCAATTTCATGAATTTTAAAAATTTCTGGACTATAATGATGAAATCAACAAATAATGTTAAACCTAAATTAAAGAACCTTAACTTATAAACTTATTGATGCAATTTCTGAACTTAAGGAAAGTGATAGAAAAGTACCAAAAAAATATTCATGTAACGTTAAAAAAAGAAGAGCTAGAGATATAGAGAATTTGCATTTCAGTTACGAGATTTCTTGTCAAATGTCAAAATTCTTATACACTCTAAATAAATAGAAGTCATTCATATTATTAAGAGATTATGTCACGAAAAAATATCTAAAAATTTGAAAAATATTTTTTCAAAAAAAAAAGTTGAAGGGCCGGCCCGCCCTAACCTGTGACCCTCTTAGGGTTGGGCTGGGCAAATCATTTTAAGGCCCATATAGATGGAAGGACAGTCCGCCCTAGTCTATCAAATTTAAAAGCCCACGAGGCTTGGACTAGATTGGGCTGGGCCAGCCCATTTTGACAGCTCTAATTATGACAAAATGCAGTAGAGTTGGAGATGGCCTTAGAAGAACGAAGTGCAATATTGTAGTATATCTTTTCAAAGCGAAAGTGCACAAATAATCATTTTAGGGTTGCTATTTAGAAAATAGCTAGTACCTATTTTATCATAAAAACTTGTACTAAAAATCTTAATTTTAGGACAATTTAGGATATTTGTGTGACGAAAAATTGCATTGAAGAAATGAAACCTACTTGGTGTCATTTCTAGCTTTTTCAATTTTGTCTAGGTAAAATATTACTCCCTCTGTTCCAGTTTATGTGAACCTATTTTCTTTTTGGTCTGTTCCAAAAAGAATGAACCATTTCTAAATTTGTTAACAATTTAGCTTAAACTTACAACTCTACCCTTAATGAGAAGCTTTTATAACCATACAAATAATCTGGGCCCCATTTGGACTTGTTTAGATCCACAAATTCCAAAAGTCTTCATTTTTTAAACTCCGTGTCCATTTAAATCGGTTCACATAAATTGAAACGGAAAGAGTATAAAATTTAATTGTTATAGTAGTAAAGTTATAAAAAAAAATATTAGTCACATTAAGTACTCTCTCTATTTCAAAAAAAAAATTGCCTTAGTTTAACTTTACACAAATTATAATAAAGATAAACTTTGAGATACGAGATCTTAAATAAGATATATTAGTATTTACATGGCTGTAAAGTTTTTAAAACCTGAACTTGTTATTTCAGATGTATGATTAGTGTATGGTTATTATTGCTTCTTATTAAGAAAATATTAAAATATATCAATCTTTTTAAAACTGGTAAGAAAATAGTATCAATCCTCTAAAGCAGGGAGTGATACACCTTACTTATTATTGTAGCCAATTCACATTTTTAGGGACATACTAGTGGATATAATTCAGTTACTTTATTATTGTAATGGATAAAGTTTAATGATTTTGTTGTTATAGATATATTCTTCTTTCTTCAAATATGATTTACTTGTACCCTTCGTTATACTATTAGGTCATCCATACCCCTACCGTTATACTATTGGGTTATTAATATACCTACTATCATACTTTGAAACAAAAATACCCTTATTTTTTACGGAGTGCCATGTGTCAGCATCAGATTTAAACAACCATTTTTTTACCCGACCCATTTTTAAAAAACTCACAACCCGACCCATATTTTCATTTTTTTCAGTTTTAAAGAAACAAAAATATTATGTTAAATTTTTTTTTTCTATTTTTACAATTTTGTTTTTTTCCAATTTTTTTAAACTGAATTTTTTTAAAAAACTAAAAAAATGAGAAAAAAATATTGTTAAAAATAATTTTCAGTTTTTAAAAAACAAAAATATTTTATTAAACAACGAAATTATTTTTTTGTGCTTTTACAAAGAAACAAATTCAGTTTATACAAAAAAAAAATTAGTTTTTACAATTTTTCTGTTTAAATTATTTTTTTTTGAGTTAAAAAATACAGTTTAGAAAATATTACGTTAAAATTTTCAGTTTTTTTTTTTTAAATTTCAGTTTTAAAAAATTAGAAAAAACAACTTCGATAGCACTTTATACCTATTGTTTTTAAAATACAGAGATATTAAAGTGACACAAAAATATATTCTACTTCACTTATAATAAGAACCTTCAATAAAGAATGTGGTTTTGAACATTATTCTTATTGAGTAAATTGTTCCTTATCATCTAAGAGATTGAATGAGATTAGTTTCGTGAACGTGGTATATCCAGATAGCGAGCACAAAGTTTGGAGACTCTGGAAGCTAACTGTGCCACAAATAATAAGAATGATGGTTCTTGAATGTTGTTAGATGACCTTTGTGATACTTCTTCTGCCTTCTCACCATACTTCACACTTACCACTCATATAAAAAATAACTAAAAGTAAATTGAAAATGAAAAAGAAGAGAAAAATTTAATTACCAAATAGCTCAATATTGTCAAATTCCAGGAAATTTGACAACTGCTCATAGGTTCTAAATTTGAAGATACACATGTTGAAAAGTGGATCATATATTTGCTCGACTGTGGTCTTATGGGTGAACATCAACTTAAACTTATGGTCTTTCATCTTCAGCTTCATATTATTTAGACAAACTACGAAATTCTTCATGATGTACAAACCCATTTCCTCAATTTGTTGTTTGAACCTGTGGATAAAAGACGTACCAATATTTGAGTGAATGCGGTCGCCCTAAAAAAATAGTCTATTAGTTAAAACGACTAAGTTATACAGTATATGACTGTAATATACTTATAGATATGTTAACTTTACGCATATGTATAATATGTAAAATAATATCTTTTCGTCCATCAAAATAATCTCAAGAGAAAAAGGGGTATCAGGTCAGTCGCAATTTGGATTTTTCCAAAGCCTGACAACGCGAACCTTTAACTTCCAGTTCATTGACTTGCTGTTAATTTGGCTAACAAAATTTATTTCACCCGCCATTAAATCCTGAAGATAAACAGAGGTATTTATAAATATATATTAATACTCCCACAAAATATTTATAAACAAATATGAAGCAAGAGATCATGTGAAATATATGAAGCAAGAGATCATCAACAAAAATCTTTGTGATTAGGGATTTAGCACTAAATAAACCATGAATACCACACAAAAAATCATAAACAATGAGAGGAATGAAAATGGTTAACCTGAAAAAATAGTAAAAAGTAAGCAAAACTAACAAAGAGCAAAGAAAGCAGAGTTCCACACAATTTGCTTTAGTCTAGCATTTGACAAACAACAATGGAGGAGGAGATTATGTCCTTGATAAGCAATATAAAACACAATGAAATAAATAAAGAAGAATTGCTGACATATAGTGTCATATATTAGCAAGTAATCCTTCTGCCCATTGAGGTGCCAAAAAAAATTACTCAAACAAAAAATAAAAGGAGAATTGCTGATATATAGTGCAATATATTAGCAAGTAGTCCTTCTGCATCATACCATTGAAAGTACTAAGGGCTTTTGCACTAAATAAATGATGAATACCATACAAAAAAATCATAAACAATGAGAAGAATAAAAATGGTTAACCTGAAAAATTAGTAAGAAGTAAGAACAACTTACAAAGAGCAAAGAAAGCCCAGCTCTTTAATGAGAAAACTTGAGCAAATCACAGTTGTAAATATTTTCTTTTTACTACACCCAATTTTTCAATTCTCCCAATTTTTTGATCTTGCATAGAAGTATATATAATTTGTAAAAGTAGAAAATTGAATTGAGAAAACTGAGAAATCAAGAATTCGTGGATGAGGAGTTGAAGTGGTGGTGAGAGATCGTGGGAGTTTTGCCGAATTTGATGGATTGTTAATTTTAGGGCAAATAGTCGAATGAAGAACGTGGTGGAGGTGAACTCTGAAGCGTCTAATTTTTTTAGGGTAACTTTTTTTCTCTTTCTTATATAAAATCATTTTTAAAAACAATACAAACTACCTATTTAATTATTTTTAGTATTGAAAATTTAAAAAAAAAAAAAAAAACTAATTTGCTCCTACTGAATCTAAAGCCAAAAATGTACCCAAAAGAAATAAAGTTTTCCTTTTCTTTTTATACATAATATTTCACTGTATTTTACAATATACACTTGCAACTTTGAAGGATTTTCAAAATAACGTAGAATCTACTGATTCTTTAAAATATAGAATACATAATTAATTGTTTTAAATTCAAAATTTAAAAAAAAACCTAATTTTACCTAAATTAACTAATTTATCCTAAAATTACTACATGGCATTTTATGCATGTGACACTTGGCAAAATCAAAAGGCTGACTTTCTTCCTTTTAGAATATAAACTAGTATGATACCCGCGCGTGCGCGATAAGCAATAATTTTAAAAGAATAATATTTAGAGTGTTATTTGATGGTTATTGTAATTATATCTTGGGAAATGAGTTTTAAATTTTAGTCATAATTCATCGCAACATAGAAGTTAGTTGTATTTTAGTATCATAAGAAGTAAGATAAGATGATGATTTAACGTTCATCCACATTAAGAAAATGGCATAATGAATGAGAATATGTATTATAGTGATTACAAATACTACTAATGTTTTAAATGTACGATCCAAAATGTATATATACAAAAACACATTTATAGGGGATGTTTGTGTAAAACTATCTACTAAAATTTGTAGATGACATGCAAAGAAATTGAACTCGTTTACAAATTATTGTTTTTATTTTGTTTAAAGAACATTGTTGCATATGAAAAGTATAAATGTGTATGTAAGTTTGAATGATTAAAAAATGATTTTTTTTATTTTATAATTTAATTTATACAGCTATAATGTAAGGCAATTATAATTGGGTAGAATAAATATTTGTAATTAGTTCATCAAAGTTAAGTCGTCATTGAAATTTGTTTTTACCATTGGCGAATCAGAATATAAACTATTACACTGTTAAGAATAAATTATAATAAATTGATATACAATACTGGAAATAAAAATTAAACTTTCATTAATTATAAATTTAAAGGTAGTTTTACAAACGGTTTTTCCACTCAGCTTCAAATTTAACAATATAAACCCAAAATGGTTCACTTGGCAAAACTTCGTGATAAATGTCAGTTAAAATTGTAGCTAAAGGTTGGCCAAGTGAGTCTAACGAAATGATTAAAGCTTCCCAATCTAATAATTCAATTTCGTGTATCGAATTAATCATATGATCTCGAGTAATTTGGTAATTTCTAATTTGTTCATCTAACAAAGGCTTAATTTCTCTGTATTTTTTATCTTTTTCTCTTCTTGTTGCCCTTTCATCTCTGAGATAATTTTGTATAGATATTGTCATTTTCTTGATAACTTCAGGCTTTGAGTCTGATTTGTTGAACGAAAATAATCTTCGACGCCGAAATCTTCTACGCTGCCGCACTTGTTGGATTTGGTTATTCGAACTTGCATTAATTTGAATCACTTCTTGTTTACCCATATCTGAAAGTACATTAATAAAACAATAAGAATCTATATTAGAAATCGTTGTCATTATATAGGAAATGCATTTTAGTTGCAACTAATAAGTGATTTATACAAACAGTGAAAACCAATAATACATTTATCACATAATAAATTAGGCTATTCACTTAAAATGTAGTATATTCATGTATAGAATAATATCATACATATATATACAAATAAAAAATAATTACGCTAACCGATATTATACGGATGCTGAGGTTAGACGTTTGTGTAGTAAAAATATTGTTGAATTTGTTAAATGGAAAACGACATTCTGTAGTATAGGGACTGTAGGTGAATTATTGTTAAATTTAGAAAACATCAGACATTACAATTAAATTGTACATGTCAATAAATTCAATGTAGGACAGCGATGGATGTTGAGGCTAATAAAAAATGTACCTGAAATAGAAGGAGCTCGTTGTTGCAGCTTAGTTTTTTCTGTTGGAATTTTGAGAATCAGAATAACATTCATAATAAAGCTAAACATGTCTATATATAATGTGTATGTTAACTGATAAGAAGTTGTGAAATGTAAATTTGTGGGGGGTTGTGAAGTAGTGGGGATGAAATGGAGATTGTGGGTGGTACTGGAGATTGTGTTTAAATCGGGGAGAAGATAATTTATTTCCATGTCTGCACAATGAGTTTTATAACCATCGTTAGTTGTACAACTATTAATCAACTTGGCCAAATATTATAATAAAAATTAATTATGATAAATTATGTTGTAACAACACAACTAATCAATTAAATACATGTTATTTTCACTCACCATTTGTTGTATCGGACAAAGGAGGAACTCTTTCTTCACTTCTAACAGAATAGAGTGTATTATTGCAAGTATCAATATGATGTGTTCTCATGTCTACAAAGGAATATTAATATGCGTCATTAGTTATATAACTAAACGAAACATTCAAATAAGAAACTTTTTAAGTAAAAAATAAAAATATAAAATGCCGAATATCGTGTGGAAACAACCTACAATGTAGTTCCACACGCTGATGGTTAAAGTTTGCAACACTTAGCTTTGCGATAGTAAGAACATCGATTATGTTGAACTTCTCCAACATAGTTCATGCGATCAAGTTATTTTAGAAGCGAGGTATAAGAATACTTTATTCTACACTTTTACTGTAGATCATTCAATGTACCGACTATTATATATATCACCAAAATTATCTGTTTCCTCCATTATAAGATGGTTTTTTTTATTAACTCCAATAAGATTTATCCTGTCCATTCGAATTATCAATCTGCTTGAGTAAACTTTATGTCGTCCAATCCCTCCTTTTCAACATGATGTTGAGACTTCTGGAGCACCTCCTTACTAACAGGATTTTTGTTAGAAGTCATAATTTACTTAAACAATCAACAACTCTCTTTGAAACTCCACCAAGTGACATTATAGCTGCAGTGGTATCACTAATTACTCCATTCATCACATTCTGTTTGTTCACATTAACACTTTCTTTTCCTCCTTTAATTTGTAAAGCCTGCTGGCCACCCACAGTTTCTGTTGTTGCATCACCTCTTTTGGTTACAATCTCCCTTTAACAAATCTTAGTTAATAGTCCAGTTATTTTAGTGTTTAAGTAGTCCCTTGCATCACCTTGAAGGTTTTCGGTAATTGCCCTATGTACCTCGACTAAACTAAGCCCTTCCTGAGATACTACTCCTGTTACTTCCTCTGTCCTCATCTACGTCGACTAAACCAAGCGAAAAAATATTTTTCCCTCATTTATAAGCAGAGAAAATCAGATATTATAACATATTTTTGACTGTAATCGTCTTATAGTTGAACTTGCATATCAAAAATACATAAATACATAAATATTACTTAAGAAAAGGTAATGTTAATCAAAGAACAAACATGTTGTAACTGACTTCCGTTTGCGACGTTTCTGATTATCTATGTTGTTCCTACTTGGTCCGAAAATTTGTTTTTTTTTGTTTTTCCATGAAGAACGATTTGCGACTCTTCTTCGTATGCCTGTTTTGTTAAAGAAATTGAAAGCAAGATGAATGGTTTGATGATTTTGACAGATGGAAAGTGGGAGTTGAAGAGACATCGTGTTTATGCCATGTTTCTGAGGAAGCAGTTTAACCAAACGACATTCACGATAACATTGTCAAACCATTAAATTGGTTATTTATTTTCTCCTTTATCTATCTATGGTATATACATTTAAAAATGAACCTATATTTACGACAATCAAAGTCACCATTGGAACTTTTAGATATTGGAGAAATTTGATGGCCCATTGAAACATATGGCAACTGAATTTCGAATACAACAGATATAGTAATAATTATGTGAAACTTTTTTTGAAGCTCTAATACAAGTTGCTTCTAATACATTGTCTAAGAAACGTTCCCTTTTGCATATTGCTTTTTCCTTTCATGGTTTATCCATCACTTATTTTTGAATATATGGTAGAAGCTGCTTATCTTTCATAGCAGCATGTTATTGAAAATGAAAGCTATCGAATAATCTTATCTTTCACAGCAACAATCAGTAAAAGAGCAGTAATATACAAAATAATGGCAGCAACTTTTTGTTTTTCTAAAATATCTTTAACTTCGTCATACGAACTCGGAATATGACGATTCTTTTTCCTATGGCTCCATAATTTCGATACGGATTCAGTGGTTCAAACAAAACTGAATTTGGATCTCATTTGCTCAGTGCAACATCAATTTCGCTCGTTAAACAATTAAATCACATTTCGCATCAAAAACCCAATCGCGACTTGATGAAATTAAACAAAAATTTCCAGATCAGTCCTATAATTCATTATTTAAATTCTCGAAGTCTCGAAATCAAATTTAGATTTCTAGAACTAAAAATAGACCTTTGGATCATTACATTTATGCTCAAAACGGCAATAATCTTAAAAAAAATGACCCGTTGGTCATCCGAAACACACCCGAGATCCTCGGGACCACAACCAAAAACACAAACTCAACCTAATACTTCATTCAAACTTGATCGGATCATAAAATTCTACCTTAAACATCAAAATCACCAAAATCCTAGAATTCGATTCAAACTTAAACTTAAACTTTCAAAATTCACATTCAATCAAAAACCCGACCAAACGATATCCGAATGACCTGAAAATTTGCATACATATCCAAAATCACCTAACGAAGCTAGTGCAACTGTCGGAATTCCATTCTGACGTCCGGATCAAAATATCACCTATCGATCGGATTCCGCCAAAATTCCAACTTCGCCAAAATAGGCTAACTTCTTCACGGACCTCCAAAATTCCTTCTAATTGCGCTCCTAAGTCTTAAATCATCCCCCGAAACTAACCGAATCATCGTAATTCAGTTCTGATCCCTCTAACTTATAATTCAACGTTGGATTGATTTTTTCAACTTAAGCTTTCCTTAAAGAGATTAATTGTCCCATTTCCTACCAAAATCGATCTGAATTGACTCAAATATTGTACATAAGTCACATTCGATATTACGGACTTGCACCAACTTTTGGAATCGCATTCCGACACCGATATCAAAATTTTTATTTCCGATCGAATTTTCTCATAAACCTTCAAATTCCTATATTTAGCCAAATGACTTCAAAATGACCTCCGAACATCCGAATTCACTTCCGATCACGTTCTCAACTCCAGAATTACCATACGGATCTATTCCCAAACTCGGAATCCCAAACGGACACCTATAACCTGAGATGAAGCTGTTCATAACCTCAATCTGCTGAATGACGCGTCGGAGCTCAAAACAACCGGTAGGGTCGTTACATTTACTTAGGAATCTGAAAACAACTGCTGAAATAGTCAACAGTACTATATTTTCTTCTTTATTTGGAAAAAAGATGTTTTAGCTAAGAAATCGTATAATCATGCCAAACTCGTGATTTAAAGTGAACTAAAAAGGAAGAAGTAGATGTTGTAATGTGGCTTTAAGGTGTAATAACCATTTAGCACGAATTGACCTCTGCTTCTGCACATTAAATTTTACCGATAATTACGATTGAAGTTGACTTTCCTCCAAAAGGATTAAACAAAACATAAAGGCAATATGCACATTGATCTAAATAGGACTCTAGGACCAAAGTTTACTTCAAACTTTTTCAAAAACTATGGCTGTCTGCACTATTAAGGGGTCAGTTGGTTATCATGGAAAGAAGCAAATGGACCAAGAAACTGAATTCAAATTCAAAATATGAAAAGTGATGAGCAGGCTCAATCAAATAGTGCTCTATTATCCTTAGAATTTCCAAAT
Source organism: Nicotiana noctiflora (assembly GCA_032618575.1). Lineage (NCBI taxonomy): Eukaryota > Viridiplantae > Streptophyta > Magnoliopsida > Solanales > Solanaceae > Nicotiana > Nicotiana noctiflora. The sequence continues at coordinate 3,655 of JASVEL010011395.1, read as the reverse complement.
CCCAGAATAGTTTTAAAAAAACAAACAGGCTCGATAGAACAGTCTAAAAAATTTACCAAAACTCGGGAATAAACCAAAGTTAAACAATCATCTGATATACCAACTATTCCAAACCAAACAGACTCAACGTAAATGGACCAATGAGCAAACGACATGAATCTATTGTTTGCCATCTATTACGTGAAAATTTGACCATAAAGTGGATGGTCAGGTGTTTTTGGTTTCTAAACGTCAAATTATTCCTTCGACTATCCTCCAATGTTATCTGGAAAGCATATTACAGGTCTCGGCTTGTTCAGGGACCAAAGAAATTGCAATCTTCTCAATGCAATTATATATAGTTCTTCCGCTGTTGTAGCAATTTTTCATTTTACTACATTTTGGTAGGAGTTGAAATGAGCTGTTGCATTTGTTTATGCAGAAACCAGAAGAGCGGGTGAATGATGATAATATTGATGACTTAGAAAGTGCATCGGGGTCGATGAGTATAGTCGATCATTTTACCTATTACAAATTATCATAGTTTTTCTGCTTGTTGTCTGCTTGAGTTCAATATGCGCTATTATCATTTTCCAGTTAAAAATGTTATCTGTCTTTGCATGCTAGTATTTATTTCTACATGTCAGTGGTTCATCGTGCTCGATAAAAAATTGATGTTCGATGTGTTCTAAATAGACAGTGGGAACACACTTGTTTTAAGAATACCGGATCCATATGTTGCATATGCCCGTATAGTTGCACTTTATTCCCCTGCCTAGAATGTAGATTCTTAGGTGTATTTGCTTCAAATAAATATTCAGCGTGGATGGGTACACATAAGGAAGATGTGATAGATGAAGTTTCCTCTGAAATATTACAGCAGAAATAGGACCTTGAGCATTAAAAATTGTGTTTAAATAATAAGTTGTATAAGCTAGCGATTCAGGTTGTGGCCGCGGCGATGACAAAGAAAACATATCTTCATAAACGCATATCAAACAGAGCAGCAACAATCAGTAAAAGAGCAGTAATATACAAAATAATGGCAGCAACTTTTTGTTTTTCTAAAATATCTTTAACTCCGTCATAAGAACTCGGAATTTGACGATTCTTTTTCCTATGGCTCCGTAATTTCGATACGGATCCAGTGGTTCAAACAAAACTGAATTTAGATCTCATTTGCTCAGTGCAACATCAATTTCGCTCGTTAAACAATTAAATCACATTTCGCATCAAAAACCCAATCGCAACTTGATGAAATTAAACAAAAATTTTCGGATCAGTCCTATAATTCATTATTTAAATTCTCGAAGTCTCGAAATCAAATTTGGATTTCTAGAACTAAAAATAAACCTTTGGATCATTAAATTTATGCTCAAAACGGCAATAATCTTCAAAAAAATGACCCGTTGGGCATTCGAAACACACCCGAGACCTCAGGACCACAACCAAAAACACAAACTCAACCTAATACTTCATTAAAACTTGCTCGAATTATAAAAACGCTACCTTAAATATCAAAAATCACCAAAATCCTAGAATTCGATTCAAACTTAAACTTAAACTTTCAAAATTCACATTCGATAAAAAACCTGACCAAACGATGTCCGAATGACTTGAAAATTTGCAGACATATCCAAAATCACCTAACGAAGCTACTGCAACTGTCGGAATTCCATTCCGACCCCTGGATCATAATATCACCGATCGATCGGATTCCACCAAAATTCCAACTTCGCCAAAATAGGCTAACATCTTCACCGGACCTCCAAAATTACTTCTGATTGCACTCCTAAGTCTTAAATCATCCCCGAAACTAACCGAATCATCGTAATTCAGTTCCGATCCCTCTAACTTATAAGTCAATGTTGAGTTGACTTTTTCAACTTAAGCTTTCCATAAAGCTTAAAATTACTATATGGCATTTTATGCATGTGACACTTGGCAAAATCAAAAGGCTGACTTTCTTCCTTTTGGAATATAAATAAAGATCCGTGAATATAGGTTCAAATTAACTTTCCGGTCATATAATTAACATGAAAATCAAACTGTACAACTTTGGTGCGCAAGAGTACCACAATTAAATAATTATCTTCCTAAGCTCATACTTAACTGACTAATAATTGATGTCCACCTGTCAATAGTTCAACTTGACATCCAACTTGCAAAACATTTGATTTACTCTCCACTTCTACTGCTTCAGATTTCTCAGCTGCAACAGTCTTTCTTCTCCGTTTAGGTGAACTATTTTCCGACGAACTAGCCGGTTCAGGCGATGCTCGTCTTTTCGCCGTTACTCGAACCGGTTCCGGTTCATTTAAACCGATTATATGTGGAAAATTTAAATGAGCCTTTGAACCGCGCATTCTATAAGCAGCTTTATCATAAGCAATTGCAGCTTCTTCATCTGTTTCGTATGTTCCAAGCCAAACCCTAGCTCCATTCTTCGCCGGATCTCTAATCTCCGCCGCAAATTTTCCCCACGGCCGTCGTCTAACACCTCTGTAATGCCTTCCCCTAGGTAACTCAGACGCCGGAGCGGCCGTTGTCTCCGCCGGAGAAACCATAATTTCCTCCTCCCTCTGCTCCGATTTTACTTCGCCGGCGCTGAAATTAAACGGCGACCATCCGACGTTAAGAGCGTCTTTTAAGAGAGTATAAATTACCATATCTTCAGAATCGTCGACTTTTAGTGGTAAGTCGCCCCACGTTTCAGTTAAACATGGGATTAGACGACTGAAGCTTGAATTCCGGCGGTACACCGGAAAGTCTCCCGGATAATTCGCCGGCGGCAACTCTGTTGAAATAGATTGATTCATTTGCTTTTGAATTTTAATTCTCTTGTGTTTTATGAGGTTTTGGGTTTTTGTTTATAAGAAACGGTTTTGATTTTTTTGAAGCAGAATTAATGGGGAATATATATAGAGAAAGGATTGAAGAAGATTCATTGCACCTGAGCAGAGAGGACTGTGATGTTTAGTTTATTAATTATGTTTAGTTAATTATAATTATAATTATAATTAATGGATTAATCAGTAATGGTAAGATAAGGGGCTTCTATGAAGTTTCTTTTAATGGGCAAGTGGGCAAGTTGTTTAGGTAATGTTTTTATCACGTGGCCAAAACAAAGGACACAACTTGAAGAAAGGGGTAATGATGATGTCATTGCTTGACGAAACTCACATACCTATTATTTTATTAGTCAATAAATTTACGTTTCTTTTGTACATTTTCTTATTTAATATAAAATTATGTTTTACTTGAAATTCTAAATGTGAATAATATAGGACTTCGCATAAAGTAGGAATTCGATACCTAAATATTATTTTTTTGGACTCAAAATACACAAACATGTGTTTTAAGAAGAAAGATCTTTTTATATATAACGTATAAACACAACACGCTATACATTGACGATCACGACTGTCGTTAAGTATAGCGTTTGTACTAACAGAAAACGCTATGCTCTGACTACGGCCCCACCAATAAGTGAACTGACAAATTCAATAATTTAATTGTATAGCGTGTTTTTACAAGATGCTATATATAGAAAAGTTTCAATATCCCGGGCTATTCATTTCCTATATAAAGTGGTTAAAACTTTAGAAAAAGTCGTTCACATACAATTCTAACTCCCGTCAATATTTTCTTATTGTTAAATTCTACAGCATAATTT